>JAJPUD010000684.1:54132-130045 GCA_023553655.1 Myrmecobius fasciatus | reverse complement strand
AATCAACTAAAAAACTATTAGAATTAATCCACAACTTTAGCAAAGTTACAGGATACAAAATAAATCCACATAAATCATCAGCATTTTTATACATCACCAACAAAATGCAACAGCAAGAGATACAAAGAGAAATTCCATTCAAAATAACTATCGATAGTATAAAATATTTGGGAATATATCTGCCACGGGAAAGTCAGGATCTATATGAGCAAAACTACAAAACACTCTCCACACAAATAAAGTCAGATCTAAACAATTGGAAAAACATCAAGTGCTCTTGGATAGGTTGAGCGAATATAATAAAGATGGCAATACTACCTAAACTAATCTATCTATTTAGTGCTATACCAATCAAACTCCCAAGAGATTATTTAACTGAACTAGAAAAAATAACAACAAAATTCATCTGGAAAAACAAAAGGTCAAGAATTTCAAGGGAATTAATGAAAAAAAATGCAAATGAGGGTGGTCTAGCTGTACCAGATCTAAAACTATATTATAAAGCAGTGGTCACCAAAACCATTTGGTACTGGATAAGAAATAGAGTAATGGGTCAGTGGAATAGGTTAGGTTCACAGAACAAAATACTCAATGACAATTGTAATCTAGTGTTTGATAAACCCAAAGACCCCAGTTTTTGGGATAAAAACTCACTATTTGACAAAAACTGCTGGGATAATTGGAAACTAGTCTGGAAGAAATTAGGCATTGACCCACACCTAACACCATATACCAAGATAAGGTCAAAATGGATTCATGATCTAGGCATAAAGAATGATATTATAAACAAATTAGAACAATGTAGGATGGTTTACCTCTCAGACCTGTGGAGGGGGAAGGAATTTGTGACCAAAGAAGAACTAGAGGTCATCATTAATCACAAAATAGATAAGTTTGACTATATCAAGTTGAAAAGTTTTTGTACAAACAAAATGAATGCAGACAAGATTAGAAGGGTAGCAGTAAACTGGGAAAATATTTTTACATCCAAAGGTTCTGATAAAGGCCTCATTTCTAAAATATATAGAGAATTGACTCAAATATATAAGAATTCAAGCCATTCTCCAATTGACAAATGGTCAAAAACATACTTAGTTATATAGAAAGGAAACAATCTGAGACGAAGTAGATGAGGTCCTTGGAGCAAGTGCCACAGATTCTGAAATAAATCTCTTATCGTTCTATCGCTCCCTATTTCTTAGCCCTCCTAACATCATTTTTTTTTAAATTTTATTTTATTTGCATAACATATGTGTGGGTAATTCTTCAACAATAACCCTTACATAGCTTTCCGTTACAAATTTTTCCCCCCAACTTCCCCACCCCTTCCCTAGATGGCAGGATATCCACTACATGTTAATTATGTTAAAATATTGGCAAATCGAATATATGTATACATATTTCCAAACTTATCATTGTTGTGCAAGAAAAATCTTATCTACACAAACGATATATCAGATAAAGGAAACACAATGTAAGCAAACATCAATCAAGGAGTATGAGAATGTTATGTTGTGGTCCACATTTCACATCCCTCTCTCTGGGTGTATATGGCTTTCTTCAATGAACAATTGGAGGTGGTTTGAAACATATCATTGTTGAAGAGAGCCATGTCCATCAGAATTAATTGTCATATAGTACTGTTGTTGCCGTGTATAATGATCTCCTGGTTCTGCTCATTTCACTCAGCATCAGTTCATGTAAGTCTCTCCAGGCCTCTCTGAAATCATCTTGCTGGTCATTTCTTACAGAACAATAATATTCCATAATATTCATATACCATAATTTATTCAGCCATTCTCCAATTGAAGGGCATCTATTCAATTTCCAGTTTCTAGCCACTACAAAAAGGGCTGCCACAAACATTCTTGCATATGTGGGGCCTTTTCCTTTCTTTATGATTTCTTTGGGATATAAGCCCAATAGAAATGCTGCTGGGTCAAAGGGTATGCACAGTTTGATAACTTTTTGAGCATAGCTCCAAATTGTTCTCCAGAATGGCTGTATCCGTTCACAGCTCCACCAACAATGCATCAGTGTCCCAGCCCTCCCACAACCCCTCCAACATTCATCATTAACTTTTCCTGTCATTTTAGCCAATCTGACAGGTGTGAAGTGGTACCTCAGGGTTATCTTGATTTGCATTTCTCTGATCAACAGTGATTTGGAGCACCTTTTCATATGACTATAAATAGCCTAACATCATTTTTCATCCTCACTTGATTATTCAATCCCTTCATCTCACCCAGGTTCTAACTTCACTCTCCTCCCTTCCCAATCTTTCTTCTATAGTTAATCAATTTAATTCTACATTGTCCTCTACTCTGAAATTCTTTTTCTCCTTTTCCTATCAATACTCAAAACTTTGTCAATCCTCAACCCTGGATAATGCCCACACCTTGTCTGCTCCTACTCATCTGCTGCTGAATGGAGCTGGTAGAAAACATAAAACAAAAACAATTTTGTTACAAGTTTTATTGTAACAATTTTGTTATCTAATCTCAATTATGGTGAGTTAATCCTTTTTACTCCTCTCTCTATCCCATTCCTGGAAGAATCTTTTCTAAACCTTCTTGTATCTCCTCAAACTTAATATCTCATCTCTCACTTCATGCTTTTAGATGGTGACATATTTTATCGTGAAAATCATTCATTTTCTGTGTTCTCTCTCTTTCCTTCATCTCCTGATTAACATCCTCCCCCATTCTTTTCCCCATAATCCAGTCTTTGGTGCAGGGATGACCCTTCTCAGGAAGGAAGGAAAGAGGAACATTTACTTTGTTAACTTCCTTGGAAACATGGTCTCATTTAGTCCTTACAAGAACCCTGAGAGGTAGGTGCTATTACTCTCATCATTTTATAGTTATGGGGCAACTAGGTGGTGTAAGGAATAGAGTGCTAGACCTGGAGTCAGGAAGACTCATCTTCCTGAATTCAAATCTGGCTTCAGACACTGACTAGCTATGTGACACTGAACAAGTAGCTTAACCCTGTTTGCCTCAGTTTCCTCATCTGTAAAATGAGTTAGAGAAGGAAATGGCAAACCACTCCAATATCTTTACCAAGAAAAGACCAAATGGGATCACAAAGAGTAACAAATGGCTGAACAACAAAATAGTTACAGAGATTTGTTGACTTGTTCATGGTCACACAGCTACATTTGAACTCATCTTTCTGATCTCAGATCCAGTGTTTTACCTGCTGTACCACTTTGCATCCTCTAGGCCTTCTCTCTACATGTATCCTTTATCACAACCCTACCTCTCATAAACCTTCTTCAGCACATAGCTGTCATTATTGTCCCTTCTCTTTAATATTACATCTTTCACTATTTACTGATTCATTCCTTACTGCCTTCAAACATATTCAAATCTCTCTCATCCTTAAAAATACAACAACTCTCTCTAGATTCTAACATTTGTTCAAATTATTACTTTATCTCTCTCTTCTCTTTCACAGCCAAAATCAAAGGGGAAAAAAGTTGTTCATCTCATTATCTTCACTTCTCCTCTAGTTTTTTTTTTTTTTTAACCTTTTGAAGTAATGGCTCCAACTTCATCATTCAACCGATAACTCTCTCCAAAGTCACTAATGATCTCTTAATTGTCTAATTTAATGAATTTTTTTTATCAATCTTATTATAAAATATTATAATTGACCTCTCCAAAGCCTTTAACGCTGTTGACAAACATCTAGATATTTTTCCTTTCTTGGTTTTTATGATACTACTCCCTCTTTGTCATGTATTGGTCATTGTCACAGAGGATTGACTCTTGTGGAGGAATTATAAAGGCTGTTGAATGGCTCCCTTACGTCTTTCAATCTGTCCTCTCAGAGCAAACCAAGTTCCAGCTCTCCCTTGTATTTTCAACAAGAGGATGATAGAATATGTCTTCTCTTCACTACTCAAAACCTTGACTCAATAGTGACCTATAGAAAGAACATTTGTTATCTAGATGATGTTGAACTCCAGATCTCTGTCTGTTGCTTCTGCTTTGTGTTTCCTTCCTTGATATATTGATTAACAGCAACTGGAAATGTTTCCAATCTTGGCATCCTCCTAAATTTGAAAATTTCTGGGTTCTTGAATCAGTTCCAATTACCTTGCATGAGATGCTTCCTGAAGCTATAGCATTTCTAGGAGAGAAAATAGGTACCTGAATCTGATGGGCCCAAAAAAGTGGTTTGGCAAAAAATATAAACATTTTAGTCATTTTTTCAAAGCTTCATTCCAAATTCCTTTTTGGAGTGGCTAAACCATTTCACAGTTATACCAGCAGTATTTTGGTATCCCTATCTTTCTGCACCCTCTCCAAAATGGATTATTTCCATTTTTGTCATCTTTGCCAATTGCTTGGTATTAGATAAAATTTCAGAGTTGCTTCAATTTTCATTTCCCTTACTATTAATAATTTGGAATAGTTTTTCATATGATTGTTAATAGTTTTCAAATCTTTTTCTGAGAACTATTTGCTCATATCCATTGACCATTTATCCATTTGGTAAAGATGCTTGTTCTTATGTCTGAAATAATGATTGCTACCTTTGCTTTTTTTACATTACTTAAAGCATAATAAATTCTACTTCAGTCCTTTTATTTTTACTCTGTGTGTGTCCCTCATTTGTAAATTGGTTTCTTGTGAATAACATATTGTTGGGTTATTCTTTATTTCTTCCCATCATACTTCACAATCTTTCTGCATGCAATGGTTCTTTCACCAGTCATCCAAGGTCATCTTAGATAAAAATTATAGATTCAATAAGACAAAATTCACAGATAGTGATAGGATATATTCTTTGGAAGAATGTAAAGCTATACTTTAATTTAACTGTGGTCCAGCTCCCTGTTTATCACAGACAAGCAGTGATAGTAGTTGCAACCAAATAGTGGAATGTTGCACCATCCTTCCAAACTAATATCAGAATGTATGGCAAAGAGCATACTTATATCTGCATTGACTAACATACTTCTCATCCCAAAATTTCTAAGTAGTTTTAGAGAGGCCAATTTTCAGAGAGGTTGATCTTTCTGGTCCTTCTGTTTCTTGTTCTTTTTGATCATATGTCCATGAGATAACTAATTGAATGATTTTATAATGGAAGAGTAGTTCTTCACAAAATTTTGATAGCCACATAGAAAAATAATTAAGTCGTTAAGGTTCTTTGGATGTGACTAGTCTGGATCATTTCTCATACCTTCATGAGAAACTAGATGGCCCACATACCCAAAAGAAGCTTTGCAAACTAGTATTTGTCATTTAATAATGTAACTCAGGTTTCTAACTAAGCCTGGAGCATTTTGCATGTTTTTATTTAGGGATTATTCTGGTTTGGTAGAGAGCTACTGCAAGACTGCATGACTGTGTGAGGGCAGAATGGGTTTGAGAACTTAATAAGAGAGACATTCTGACTTTTAGAACCATTCATGTATTCTCTTCTATATTAAATCCAAAGACAGAGACTTTAGGAATTATGATCATGTAGGGAAAACTAGATCCTCACATTCCTAATTTTAAGCATGCCTCTCTAAGGACTTTGGGGAATTTCCACAGGTGAAACCTGAGGTTCTCTCTTAATTGAGTTGAAATCTCATCTTGCTCTCCATATAGATAGCTCATATATTTTCTGGTGCATTCTAATCTGTATAAGTTCTCTGATTTCTATTTGCTAATATGTTGAATTAATGCTTTTCTTCATCATTCACTATTTGTGGTAGCTTTGTGGAACTGGCATTTGGTGAGGAGTCAAAATAAGGGCTAGAGAAATGACTTTTGTTTTGAACCTGAAATTTTAATCCTAGCCCAGAAATATTTAGAGGAGTCAGAAAGGTATAATTATAGTGCAATATTCCAGTCAAAGACTGGAGAACAGAATAGACTTGTGGCCTTTCTCCTTTTTCCCTCAAATTAGGAAACCCAAGACTCCCTTGGTGAGAGATGGGTGAAATTCCAGAAATATTTATCAATGTTTCTTGAAATCTGTATTTAGATTACTCATTGAAATATATACATCTTATTTAGATACTTTCATCTTACAATAGCACCTGACCAGCTTATTCCAGACAATCCAATACTTTCATCAATTTTTCCACTTATTTTTCCAATGCATTTACAAAGACCATAAGATCATCCAGGCACACTAATGATTCATTTAAATCATATTCTTAACTTCTTTAGCTACTGAAAAGTTGCAAGTACTTTGTGGCATACACATAGAAAACAGCTGGACAGATAAAATTTCTCTTTTATTTGTCTTTCTATATGCTAAGAATTTAATATTAACTATTGTGTAAGTCCAACATTGAATATCATTGGTTGCCCAGCAAAAGGTCCAGGACTTCTGTATTTCTTGGTTTGCTAGGCTGGTATACTTTAGTTCTCATATTCAAAGTTTGACAGACTGTATACATTCCTATTTCCTCATTATTTTATCAATGAAATAGGTTATACAAGATCTAATGAGCCATGGTATTCTTACCAGCACCTTCTGCCTCTCTGTTTCAAGGACAAAGCAATTAATGACAAAAATCTTTATTAAAGGAGGGGCCCAGGACAGCCATCTCTGCATTTCCCATCCAGCTATAATCATTGGAACTTCTTTGGACTTCATTATGACCCCTGGTATTCAATATCTTCATTCCTTTCTTCCCCCACCCCACTTTTCAGTTTTCTTTTGTGTATCATCTTTCCCCATTAGATTGCAAATTCCTTAAGGTCAGAACTATTTTTCCTACTTGTATCCTTATTATATTTATCTTGCTGAACACAAAGTGGAAGCTTAATAAATGTTTATTGACTAATGGATGCATATAGATTGCTCAACTCTAGGATGAAACCACTACTAACAATTTATTCAGATAGCTTTTGAGATCTTCTATCACAGAGTAGGGACTCTTCTAAGAATTCTATTTAAAATTTAAGGAGTTATGAGATAGATTTTATGACTTATACCTTAGGTGTATTCCATATCCAACTCAATGCAATGTTACCAAGAAGCTCCCTCTTGCTGGGCTTCTCTTTCTTTTTTTTTTTTATTTTTTTATTAATACTTTTTATTTGCAAAACATATGTATGGGTAATTCCTAGACATTAACCCTTACAAAGCTTTCTGTTACAAAATTTTCCCCCCTACTCCCCAGCCCTCCCCTAGATGGCAGGATATCCACTACATGATAATTATGTTAGAATACTTAAGAAATCGAATATATGTATAGTTATTGCATCATTTTTTGTGCAGGAAAAATCATATCTACAAGAAAGAATAATCTGATAAAGGAAATACAATGCAAGCAAACCTCAATAGAGAACATGAAAATGTTATGTTGTGGTCCACATTTCACATCCCTCTTTCTGGGTGTATATGGCTTTCTTCACCGAACAATTGGAACTGGTTTGAAGCATTTCATTATTGAAGAGAGTCATGTCCATTAGAACTTATCCTCATATAGTATTGTTGTTGCCGTGAATAATGATCTCTTGGTTCTGCTCACTTCACTGAGCATTATTAGTTCATGCAAGTCTCTCCAGGCTTCTCTGAAATCGTCCTGCTGGTCATTTCTTACAGAACAATAATATTCCATAACATTCATATACCATAATTTATTCAGCCACTCTCCAATTGATGGGCATCCCTTCAGTTTCCAGTTTCTAGCCACTACAAAAAGAGCTGGCTGGGCTTCTCTTTCAACTAAACTTTCCATTCTTTAGGAACCTCAAATCCAAGGAACAACTGATGACTTCTCATCTCATTATCATCCTACTAACTCAAGCCTAAAAACCTCTCTCCAGAGGTTGGTGTACCAAACTCCTTCTGAGGAAGCACAATCTACTTTGCATCTGCGGCTCTATTTGATATCTATTCCATGGAACTAGATGTGTCCTTGCTCCTGGTCCCTCCTCCCTTCATCTTCTTTCCTGACTTTCCAGCCTGTTTTTGTATGTTGTCTTCCCCCATTGGACTGTAAGCTCTTAAGGACAAGAGACTTTCTTTTACTTATTTCCATTTGTACTTAGTCCAATGCATGGTGCATACTAGGTGCTTAATAAATGATGTTCCATCATTTTCAGTTGCATCTGATGCATCATGATCCCATTTGTAGGTTTCTTGGCAAAAATACTATTTTGCCATTTTCTTATCTGACCTATTTTATAGATGAGGAAACTGAGACAAATAGGATAAAGTGACTTGCCTAGGGTTACATAGCTGGTCAGTGTCTGAAGCCAGATTTGAACTCAGTTCTTCTTGACTCCAGGCTCAGTACTCTTCTTTGCTCCATTTATCTGATCTTAATGATAATTGAATTGATTGGAAGAGTCACCAAACTTGAACTTTTCTGGAACCACTATTGAGCTCAAAGAATCAGTGCTTATATAGTATCCATCACTTTCTCCTTATAAGTTTCTGCATAGGATACATGAATGGTTGAGGAATTTGAGTATAAAGTCCTAACTCACAGCCTACAATATTTTGCTACTTCGGTGGTATGAATAGTTTGGATACTGTCCCAATAAACACTGACACTCAGATGTTTAACAGATTTGGACTCATCAGAAATACTCTCTACTTTCCTGATAATGTCAAGATCATCCTTCCATAGCCCAAATATGGATATTTCTTGTCATTCTATCCACAGAATTCCAAGGTTTTCATTAGATATGTAGATAATGTCTTTCAGTTGTCTTTCACAGAACAATTGAAATCTAATGGTCACTTAGGAGCCAATATCCAGCACCACAGGTCATTTTAAATCTTCAAATTTTATAATAGCTTCCACATTCTTAGGAATTCCAGGGTAACAGATCCATAAACAAGTGGTGTTACCATCAGGGTGGCCTTTATTCTTGGCCCCATTCTCATTTCCCAAAACTCCTCTAGTCCCTTTCAGCTGCTGTTAAAAAATGCCTGATTCTATTGCCAAGAGTACTCAGAATGTATATGTCTATTTAGTCCACTTTTGTAGCAGAAGGTAGCTTTGATTCTTTGGCTGCACTTTGTTGATGGTGTCCTTGCATTAGACTATTTTAAGAGACTGTCACATGAAAGTCATCTCAGAAAAATCAAATCAGCTAATCCAAATCTTAAGTTACATTTGACTTAGAAGGCAAAGATAGTGAACATATGGTATTTATTCACCAAATGTTATCAATTTTTAAAGTTCTGTATAAAATAACTATAATAGAGATCATATGAGAAGGTTACAGATGTTCAGGGCATATTCCTAACCTTTGAATGTAAAATATTATTATATAGATGTAATGAGAATGTTTAGCTAGGAGGGTTTCTTACAGAATGTCCCTCTGTGCTGCAAGCATTTTCCATAAAGGATTGTATGTAATTCTCTCATTTATCTACATTAGTCATATATCTTTGCCTTTCAATTTTTCTTTATTTAACTCTTTCTTTTTATTTTTTTGTCCTTTTTGGGGTAGTATTAAAAAAAGTTCACTACAACACTCCAAGTTTCCTCTCTTTCACCTGGGTCTTCTTTTTTCATGATATTTCTAAGAAGTGAAGTCTTTTAGTAATAATCGGTAATAATCTTCTAATATTGTTTATATTCAAATATGTTTATATTCAGATATGTGTATATTCACATATATATACATATACATGTGATAAAAATGCCAAATATCTCCATACCACTGAGAATTAAATCTTGAATTAATATTTTGAGTCTGAGTTATTTGTCAGTCTAACTTAGATTTTTATCCCTTCAGGCAGAAATGCTGTTCATGTGTTGAATACAATATAAAGCATCTAGTCACTGTTTAATAAATTGATGAATATGAGAATCAAATTGTAAGACATTGTTACCTGGTTGAAGGAGGGAATTGTCAAAATAATCCATCAATCAAATAAATCACAGGCATTTATTAACCACCTACTATGTGGCAAACTCTGTTAGGTACTGGGATTACAAACAAAAAAGTAAAAAAATACCTGCCTTTAAGAAATTTACATTCAGGTTCACATATTCTTAACTTTTTCCATGTCTTGGACCTCTTTGTCAGTTTTGTGAAACCCATGGATCATTCTGAAGACCTTTCATTTTTAAAAGAAGAACATGCTAAATTTCAGTTAGAAATCAATGAAAATCAAGATGTAATTCCCTCCCCCTAATCCTAGTTAATGAACCTGAAATCTCCCCAGGTCAAAAATGTCTATGCTAATAAACTGAGAAAAAATTTTACATTAAAGGATTCTAATAAGGGTCTCATTTCTAAAATATATAAAGAATTGGCTCAAATTTATAAGAATTCAAGACATTCTTCAATTGATAAATGGTCAAAGGATATGAACAGGCAACTTTCAGATGATGAAATCAAAATCATTTCTAGTCATATGAAAAGGTGCTCTAAATCACTATTTATCAGAAAAATGCAAATGAAGACAACTCTGAGGTACCACTACACACCAATCAAATTGGCTAAGATGACAGAAAAATTAATGACAAATGTTGGAGGGGATGTGGGAAAACTGGGACACTAATACATTGTTGGTGGAATTGTGAACTGATCCAACCATTCTGGAGAGCAATTTGGAACTATGCTCAAAAAGTTATCAAACTGTGCATACCCTTTGACCCAGCAGTGTTTCTACTGGTCTTGTATCCCAAAGAGATCATAAAGGAGGGAAAGGGCCCTACATGTGCAAAAATGTTTATGGCAGCCCTTTTGGTAGTGGCAAAAAATTAGAAATTGAGTGGATACCCATCAGTTGGGGAATGGCTAAATAAATTATGGTATATGAATGTTATTGAATATTATTGTTCTATAAGAAATGATCAGCAGGATGATTTCAGAGAGGTCTGGAGAAACTTACATGAACTAATGCCAAGTGAAATTAACAGAACCAGGAGAATATTATACACAGCAACAGCAAGATTATGTGATGATCATTTCTGATGGACATGCCTCTCTTCAACAATGAGATGATTCAGGCCAGTTCCATCTGAACCCAGAGAAAGGACAGTGAGAACTGAATGTGGACCACAACATAGTATTTTCACTCTTTTTGTTGTTGTTTGCTTGCATTTTTGTTTTCTTTCTTATTTTTTTTTTCATTTCTAATCTGATTTTTCTTATGCAGCATGATATTTGTGGGAATACGTGTAGAAGCATTGCACATGTTTAATATATATTGGATCACTTGCCATCTAGAGGAGGGGATGGGGGAAATGGAGAGGAAAAATTAGAACACAAGATTTTGTAAGGGTGAATGTTAAAAATTATCCATGTACATATTTTGAAAATAAAAAGCTGTAATTAAAATAAAAAATTAAAAAATTCTAAAAAAATTGTCCATGTTAAATTAAAGGAGCAAGGCCTTGCAGATCTATGAGTAAAGGAAAACATTTATGACCAAACAAAACATAGAAAACATTAAAAAATATAAAATGAATAATTTTGATTACATCGGATTAAAATTTTTGCACAAACAAAACCGATGAAGCCAAAGGTTAGAAAGAAAGCTAGAAACTTGAGGAATTATGTTTTATAACTAGTTTCACTGATAAACGCTTCATTTCTCAAATATATGCAGAGCTTAATGAAGTCATTCTCTAATTGACAAATGGTTAAAGAATATGAACAGAGAGTTTTCAGAAGAATATATTAAAGCTATCTATAATCATGTGAAAAAAATGTTCTAACTCACTATTGATTAGAAAAAGGCACATTAAAACAACTCTGAGATATGCCCTCACACCAATCAGATTGGCTAATATGACAGAAAGGGGAAATAACAAATATTGGAGGGGACGTGAGAAAGTTTAGACACTAATGTACTATTGGTGAAGTTGTGAACTCCAACCATTGGTTGTAATCCAACTATTCTGGAGAACAATTTAGAACTATGTTCATTGCATTCTTTTTCCATTTTTTCCATTTTATTTTGCAGTGATCTCATTTCGTTTCCCCATGTTTCTTCTAACTCTCTTTTAAGATCCTTTTTGTAATCTTCAAAGAAAGCCTTGTGACATGGAGTCCAGTTCATGTCTCCCTTTGGGGCTTTTTCTGGAGTTGCTTTACCTTTAGGGGCCTCAGGATTTGAGGTCTGTTCTTCCCTCTCTCCATAAAAGCTGTCTATGGTGAGAGCTCTTTTTGGTTTTTTATTCTTTTTTTTTTTTAAGGTGTGAGGTCTGTTCAAGACAAAGGATGGACAGCTACTTTAATTTGCCCTGGGGCAGTTCTGCTGATTGAGTTATTTCAGGTGCTGGGCAGTTCTGCTGATTGAGTTATTTCAAGTGCTGGGCAGTTCTGCTGATTGGATTATTTCAGGTGCTGATCAGTTCTGCTAATTGATCGCCCTAGGGTGCTGTGTAATGGCAGCTAGGTCCCTCACTCATCAAGGGTTCAGTGGTTCATAATCTACCCCCCACAAGAAGCAGATCCTCCAAACCACCTGCCCACAATCAGGACAGATTGGCCCAAGAGGCCCCCAGAAGACTCCCAGGTGTGTGAAAAGCATAAAGCTTCCACTCCTGTTCCGACTCCTGTTCTGACTCCTGCTCCAGCTCCCTGTTCCAGCTCCCTGCCCCATTCTCCCTGTGCTGCAGTCTGGGTTCAGCAGACCACCCCCCTGCCCAATTAAAACAGACCTGTTTTGAAGTTCTTCCAGAGTATCTTCTTCTAGAATCGTGTTGTCCTCCAGATACTGTGGATTTTTTTACTTCAGAATAAGTCTAGAGGCTTCATATGTTGTTGGTTTGAGGGAAGGATAGAGGAGGTTACAGAGACTCCTGTCTGATCTCCGCCATCTTGGCTTCACCCCCAATTTAGAACTCTGCCCAAAAGGCTATAAAACTGTGCATATCTTTGGTTCCAGCCAACACCTTTACTAAGTTTGTATTCCAAAAAGATCATAGAAAAAGAAAAAAGACCTTTTTGAACAATATATATCATCTCTTTTTGTGGTGGCTAAGAATTGGAAATTGTAGAAGTACTCATCAATTGGGGAATGGTTGAACAAATTGAGCTGTAGGATTGTGATGAAATACTATTGTGTTATAAGAAATGATAAGCAGAATGCTTTCAGAAAAACCTGGGAGGACTTATATAAACTGATACAAAATAAAGTGAGTAGAACCAGAACATTGTACATAGTAACCTCAATAACTATGAATAGTCATTCACAGCAGTGATTAACAGTGAATAATCCAAGACAATTCCAAAGGTGATAAAAAATACTATTCCCTTGGAAAGAAAGAAGTGATGGAGTCTGAATATAGATCAAGGTACACTTATTTATTTTCTTTGTTTTTCTTGGATTTTTTGTCTGTATTTTTTTTCATAACATGGCTAATATAGAAATGTTTTGCATGATTATATATGTATAATCTATGTAAAAGTTCTTGCCTTCTCAAGGAGTGAAGCAGAGTGGGAGATAAAGAGAGAATTTGCAACTCAAAAATTCTAAAAAACAAATGTTTAAAATTGTTTTTATATGTAACTGAGAAAAAATAAATTTAAAAAAATATCTGGGATAGTTTCTAGAGAAGAAGCTTTAGTATGGTTAGTAATAGAGTTTGTGTATGGAGCCTATGGAACAGTAGATTGTCATATTCTTTCCATTAGCATGATTTGATTATTGTTCCCTGAGCAAGAAGTGGAAAAGAAGAGAATCCAAGTAGTGGTAGGATAGGTAGGCCATGAGAGAATAATTTGTTTGAATGTCCATTAAGGTGGTTGAAGTAGAGGGCTTAGAGCTTGGTCAGACAGACATTGAAGATGTCAAGGTCATCCACTGTATTCTGGACCATCAATGATTGTCTTGATTTTTGTTTTGCCACAGGATTTGGATGACTGGAAGAGAGACTGAGGTTGACAACTTTGTAAAACTTCCTTACTTAAACCCAAATAATGAGAAAGTCAATATATCATGCATCAAATTGTGATATAATTGTTCCTTTTAAAAAATGAAGTACAACAACAACAACTTAATAAAGTATTGCACTATATTAAGGCATGATACTAAGTGCTGGGAATACAAAAGGAGACAAAAGATAGTCCCTGTCCTTAAGGAATATATAACATGATAGAGGAGACAACTTGCAAATAGACACATACAAAGAAAGTCACATATATAATAAAAAGGTTCTCTTCTCCCAAGAGACAGAAATAAGAAAATACATTCTAGATGCATCAATGTATAGGGTTGGAGTTGGCATTATTTCTATTTACCATAGAATCATAGCAGGACAAAAAAAAATGTAAATTTACACAGAACACAATGCAAAATCTTGACATATTGATGTTTAAAATAAATCTGAAAAAATTATAAGCAAAAACTTCCCTTTTTTAAAAAAAAATTTCAAAATGCCTTATGTAAAATTGTTTTGAAACTAGAAAGACAAATTACTTAAATTGTCATATTTGCATCCTTTAAACACAGTGTTTTGTTTCATTTCATATTCTAAAATAGAATTTTGATGTGGATGGAAAATAATAATAAAAATCACATTCATCAAAGCATAAAGCTTTAAAGTATAGAATATTTAGAAAAGGGTTCAATGCTTAGATCAATGTCTATAATGAATTGAAATTAGTGTCTGACAGCTTTTCCCTAGCAATTTTATAACAATTTTCTTATTCATTTCAATGAGTAATGAACACCATTGAAACCAGATTTATTTTGATTTGTTGTCTTCTTACCTAATAATCAATATGTAATATAATGAATAATTTTCCAAACCTACATTTGGGTAGGAATTTTAATTTCAAGACAAATAACTATTATACTTATAAAAATTTCAAACAGGATATAATTTTTCCCACTTGTGAAAATTCCTATAATTTTTAGAGTCACAAATTAGTTGTTATTCTATCCAAGAAGGTGCTTTAGGCAAGATTTTGTCACAAAGCTCTGTCAGAGGCTCTCTTTAGAGGATAGCAATGAATTTATTCAGTTTAAAATACAACTTATAACAAAGGAAGTTAATTAAAATAGATTTAGTTCTGAGGAGGACATTAAGAGGAAAAAAAAAACATTTGAACAAAACAAGGTAACAAATGCTTTTCACTCAAAAGTATACCTCATTTATTTTGCTTTTTTTTTTTTTCTAAGAGCATATAGGGGGCCTTAATATACCTTTAGTCATAGTCACCTACTTTTTCCTTCTCTTTAAATTCCAAGGAATTTCCCTAACTGGGAAAAATAATCTTAACTAAATTTGGTAGATTGAATTACTCATAATGGGATTTTGCCACTTGAAAGACATCTAGGTCTCATTTACTTTAAGGTAGTGAGAAAGAGGTGTAAACTTACAAAACAGTACAATTGTTGCTTAGGGAAAAAAAAAATAGAATTAGAAATATCTTGAACATGAGTCAAGGTTGAAGCTTTGGGAAATTCTTTAGTCCCAGGAAGAATTAAAAACGCTAGAGCTCTGCCATTTTTTTCAGCTCCACTTTGGCTCTCATTTAGGGCAGGGCATTCATCTCCAACAATGAGGAGAGAGTCCCATGCCAATGGGTTTTGGGACAGGGGTTACCATGGCAAATGGTTTACATCATTTAAATTTATGTAGACATAGTTATAATTTGTATTAATGTCCATTCATCCATCTATTTCCCCTTTTTTATATTAATATCTTGTTGAGTAAGTCAAGTTGAAAGTTATAATTATCATTATCTTTTCCTCAATTTTATATTGCCTTCTAGAATTACATTAATTTTTATTTTTGTTGTTAATAATCTGACTATACAGATGTTTGATTTTGAATGACTCCCACATTAATAAGTCATTTCTTCTCTCATAATAGAATCTTTTTTTGGGGAGGGGGTTATGTTATTTGGTACATGCAATGTCCAGCACTTTTTTCCTTGCAGAAAATATTCATGATATGTAGGTAATGGGTTTCTGTATAGTCTAAATACCTTTGGCCTCTCAAGATCATATTTTCTTACATTTTTGATGCTTTCCAAGTATAAATAGCATTGAATTAAAAATTAGCACCTGAATTTTAGACATAAAACTATCTAGTTTAGCTTAACTTTTCCATGCTTCAGTTTCCTCATCTCTAAAATGAGGAGTTAAACATGTTTATCTCTAAAACCTTTATCACATCTAAAATGTTTTGATTCTAAGCTTAAATTCAGGGATCACAAGTGAAAGTTTTAGAAAGTTCATCCAACACAGTGTTAATACAAAATAAACAGATCTTCAATGGAGGGGAGTGGAGGGAGTAGGAGGGAAAGTCCCCCTCCTTTTCTGGGCTTTCTGCAATGCAGCAGATGCTTGAGAGGTACTTATCTTTGGCTGAGAGACCTTGAGTGGTCACACAAGTACTGTGAATTGTGATGCTAAGGTACAATCATTCAGAGTTAAATTTTTGTAGTTCTTGAATATATTCTTTTATTAAAATGTGGGTTAGTTCTATACTGATTGGCTCTAAATACATTTCTGAAGCAATAAAACAAATGTCATTCTAATGCTCAAGGACTGTTAAAATAATTACTGCCAAGGATGATGAGAAAGAATGTTCCTATTTGTTTATATTAAAAGAAATTCCGCAAATATTGATTTAATCCCTCCTATGTAAAAATCTTTTGGTACTCAAAAAGTTAGGTATCACTCCTTTGTGGAGGCAGAAGATATGAAACAATGAATACATTTTAGTCTTTTTTCTAAGTATTAATTGTTTTTGTTGATTTTTGTCTGTTCTTCCTCTTTTTTGTTTAAAAAAAATCTAGGTTATATAAGAAAACTCTTGGTTATTGGAAAAAAAAAGAACTGCAAGTTATTAATGACCATATGAAATTAATGCTCCTCATCACTAATAAAAAGCAAAATGTAAATCAAGACAACTCTCAGACTTCATACCAATAAATGCATAAAGATGACAAAAAGATGGGCACAGTCAATGTTGGTATGGTTGTGGATAGATGGTAATCTTAATATACTGTTGCTTGAGCTATGAATTTGTCTAATCATTCTGGAAAGCAATTTGGAATTCTATGGAGAAAAGTGATTAATATATCTGTACTCTTTGATCCAAAACTGAAAAATATTTATTGTAGCACTTTTTGGAACAGCAAAGAACTGGAAATAAAATAGATGCTCATTGATGGGGAAATGGCTAAGCAAGTTGCAGTACATGAATATATTGGAAATGATAAATATGATAAAGATAGCAAAAGCATGGGAAGATATATATAAATTCTGACTACTGACCTCCTTGACTTCCTTTAAGTCCCAACTAAAATTCTACCTTGTACACAAATTCTTCCCTAATCTCTCTTAATTTTAGTGCCTTCTCTCTCTTAATTATTTTCTATTTTTGCAGTCTATAGCTTCCTTTGAATATATTTGTTTGCATATTGTCTCCCCCATCAAACTGTAAGCTTCCTGAGATCAGGCCTATATTTTGCATTATTTTGCATCTCCAGTGCTTAATATAGTGTCTGTCACATAGTAAATACATTGAATGACTGAGAAAAAGGAAAATAGTAATATCATGAAGAGTAACAGCATATCAACTGAAACTGAATTTTGTGAAATTAAAATGATTGAGCTTGGTCCCAAAGAAATAGGAGATTAAAGGTTTGCACCATTGCAGATGTCAGATTTTTTTCTACGTTTGTTAGTTTTGCTGAATTTCCCTCTTACTCCCATTTTATTATTATTTTTTTAAGGATGTTTTCTTTTACTTCTAACAACTTCTTAGCTTGTCTTTCATCATTTATTTTGACAGATTATAGCCACATCCATGTCAGAAAATTGTAAATTGGGGCAGCATTCTTTAAAAAAAAAAATTCTAGCTTTGCCTTTTCGAGTTGCAGAAGGGCAGTTACTTTCCTCTCTTGTGACCTGGAAGCAATGAGTTCAGTTCCAAATACCTGAGCTTCTTGAAAGGCTGCTCTCCTTAGTGGAATTATCATAGTATTTTCCAAGGAGTGAATGTCCTTCCCATGTCAGCAGGCAGGCACCTGTTGCAACTTATTTCCATTGATTCTAAAAGGTTTTTAACAAATTAAGTCATCTATGAAGGATACTTCTTTGGAAAGGGGAGAAGGGAATGAATACATTGGGGAACGCTATCAAAAATTTTCCATTGTAGGGTTTTTACCATGAATTTCAGGCAAATTATAAGTTGAGCAGCTCAATTCTGCTTTGGTATATTTACTTTTTAATTGATAAATTGATTTATATTTTCTACTCTAAACTGCTGAGTAAAGTTGCTTTATATGAAGAGTGAATTGATTCAGATTTATCTGTATTTTAGGAAAGCATCTGTCATGATAATTCAATTTAATAATTTAACAAATATTTATTAAGTGCTCACTATGTACAGGGCACTGGTACTGGGAATTTCAAAATGAAAAACAACATAGTTGCTCTTGTCAAGAAAATTATAATCTTACAGTTAAGCCTGTAGACTAAATTACATTCTAATTAATTATTCAAAGAATTAAATATATTAGTTACTTGGAAGTAGAAAACACTAAAAGTGGATTAGTAGATAGTTTTTATAAACATTAAAAAAGTGAAGCACAAATATTTTTTTCATTTTTATAATTTTCACAAAACAGTGATGCCAATAAAAATGCTTTCAAATCTAGTATATAAATGGTGGGACCTGCCTAAATGAAAAAGTTAGGCATGTCATTGTTGTCATGGTATTCATCATAATCATTTCAACTATAATCATCTAAAGTTTTTAAAACAGGTTCATGTATTTTATTATTTAGAGAGATCATTAAAATAAATTTAAAATCTTGGCCCTGAAGAAAAACAGAAAAAATACACCTCTTCTCCTTATTTGTAGAGGTATGAGCATATGGTGTGGAACATGGCATATATATTAAATAGTTGAGGTGTTAATTTTTTCAAAATGCTTTTTTGGTCTCTTTTTGTTTTTATTATTTGTTTTAAGTGAAGGCTCTCTAGGGAGGAGTTGGAGAACATATTTGGAAATGAAGATATGGAAAAACTAAACATTAAGAAAAATACTAGCATTCTACCTCCCCCACTCCTGAAAAAAAAGAGAAAAAGTAATTGAAAGGCTTCAATTTTGTGATTACACATATGTTAAAGTCATAGAACTTAAAGTCCTAGTCAACAATGTTATTTACAGAATTTATGGTGAACAAAAAAACTAAGTTGAAAATTTGGGTCTCCTTTACCCTTTGCAATAAGCATCCCTGAAAGGATTTTTTTTTTTTTATGCCCATAAGCAATGTAGAGGCTGTAATATGGATGCTATTTTTACATCATTGAGGCTATAAAGGGAATAAGTTAAGTAAACATTTATATTATGGCATGAATTTGACTCTTTCAAATACTGTTAATAAGTCAATAAGCATTTATTAAGTGCCTACTATCTGCCAGGCCCTGTGCTAAGGCATGAATAAACAAAGAAAGGTAAAAGACAATCCTTTGTCTCAAAGAACTCTGAAGATAACCATGGGCAAACAAATAGGTAAAAACAAATTCTATAGAGGACAAATTGAAAAAGAATGTTTAACAATGAAGAAAGTCTTGGAACACCAGTTAAGAAGGTCTGTCATGTAAGGACAATTTTAGTTTATTCAGAAAAGACATCAACAGGTTGGCTTCAGGGTAATGAACTTTGGGGCCACAACTCTGAAAGATCAAATCACATATTAAGTCATAGAGAGTCTATCATCTATATTGACTGAAAGAATTGACAGAAGGACAAGACTATAGACATTCTTGAAGTATTTCAATGAATTTGAATATGTCAATTTATGGGCATTTAGGTATAAGCAATTTTTAAAAGACTGTACAAGAGGGGATACTTTGTGGAAACATTCTAGAAGGCTTCTCTAAAAAGACCATGTGTCCTTAAGAATTATTAGTAGGGAAGCAAAGTTGGTCTTCCTTATTTCTTTGTTGTTCACTACGTTTTAATCCTTTCTGAATCTTCATGACCCCTTTTGGACTTTTCTTGGCAAAGATATTGAAGTGGTTTGTCATTTCCTACCCCAGCTCATTTTACAGATGAGGAAATCAGGCAAATAGGGTTAAGTGACTTGCTCAGGGTCATATAGCTAGTAAAACCAGATTTGAACTCTATCCACTCCTTATTCCTAACTGTGCTATTTGCAAAATTCCTTGTTTAGCTCAGATTTAAGTAGAATGATGAGATTTTGGGGCAATTGTATTTTATTCTCTCCTTTTCTTTCCTTCCTTTCTGTTATCTTTCTCTCCTCCCTCTCATCTTTCCCCTCTCCCTGTTCCTGTCCTTGTCTCTGTCCCTTTGTCTCCCTTCCTCTGTCTTTCTGTCTGTCTGTCTGTCTCTCTTTCATTGATTTGTACAGCAGTAAGGCAGACTGAAAAAGGAGATAGAGGGCTAGCCTTGGAGTTAGGAGGAAGAGGATTTTAGTATTATCTCTGATGCTTACTTAAAGTCTGCAGCTCTATGATTCTGGGCAAATCACTTAAACTTAGTTCTAATGCCATAAATTACAAAGGCACTGCTGATTTGTAGCCTAGGAAGAAATTTCAATACCTGGAGTTCCCTAAGCTTATGAAAACACATGTTGGGGAAAATGTATACATTGTGATTAAGACCTTTAGATAAATTTTTCCCAGAACTAAATGTACAGTCATTGAATACTATTTGCCGTAGTACTCTAAATAAATTTTAAATGAAAATATTGTGCTTTAAGTTTCTTTGTGGATGCATAAAATGATTTTCATTTTCTGTCTTAAACAACTAGAGTTCTTATATATTTGTTTGAAAATGAAAATAATAAAAGCATGATATAAATGTCATTTTATATAACTACTAAATGGTTTATAGGAAATAAAGATCTGAATTGTTTAGGTTTCATTTCTGAGGTTTTCCTGGAGGTCAGATTTTTAAATAAGTTTTTTTCCATTGATTAACAAATATTTGGTGGTGCTACTGGTATGAAAATAATATGTAAACAACATTAAAGTATGTAAAGCAGTAGGTGTATTGTTGGAGGCAAAAAGACCTGGATTTGAAGTGGAGTTCAGTGATTTACTATTTGTGCAACTTTGAACAAATTCTACTTTCCCTTTTGGTTAAATGGTACTATTAATACTTGCATTACTGTACAAAGTTGTTGAGAAGAAAGCATGTTTTTGTTTTTGTTTTTGTTTTTTATCACACAAACAAGATACAGCTGTTCCCATTGAGTTCTATTGTTGGGAAAACCATTTAAAAGTTCTTTTTGTCATTAGTCTCCCTAAGTTTTGGTCCATTTATTTCTTTTATGTTTTAGGGTTTCCCATACCAACATTTGGGGGTTTACAGATTCTGTCACCATATTTCAAATTAAAAAAAAAATGTTCTATAGATAAATTAGTTTGGGAAATGCTATGTTAGGTAATTGAATTTTAGCACTTCCCAACTGATGAAGTTCTGAGGGAGACATAATCATTTTGAAGAAAAAACAAAGTAATGGAGAAAGAAAAAAAAATTTAATGCTTAAAAATACAATTCCAAGATTTGCTCATTTTCTGTCTGCATTCTTCTATTTATTTTTATTATGCAATAGTGAAGTTTACTTTTGTTTGCTTGGCCACTCTGTTGAAAGCATCAAATGAGATACCCGAAAAAAGAAAGCTGGGAGAAATGGTAAAATATAAACCATACATATTTCTCGGTGTTGTTACAAAAAATGATTTTATAAGCTCAAACTGGATCATATTTATAGTATAGGCTTTTTTAAAAAGTTACTTTTTAAGAGCATGGATTGCATCTTTGAGCAGACATATTTATAATTTATAGAAACAACTTCAATATTATTTTTAAAGGACATGCTTTTAAGGTCAAAATTAATGGCTTAAATTTTGAGCTTATTAAAGAAGTTTTGTTTTTTCTTCTCCTGATCTGTGATTTCAAAGGTGTAAAGGAGCTCCAGGTATGGAATTTATTCTGTCAATGTCCATCAATATTTTCTCTACAATTTAGTTTCAAAAAATTGCCAGGAGTTAATACAAAGTTCAGTGACTTTCCCAGGGTCACACAGCTAATATATGTCAAAGAATGCATTTGAACCTATGTTTACCTGACACAGAGGTCAGCTCTCTATTCACTATCTAAGCTTTCTCTTTTTTGAAGAATACACATCCATCCATCATCATCATCATATGTAATACATTTTTACCTATGCTAAAAATATGTATGTGTTTTTCATTTGTTTCTGAAGACATTCTGAATTTGCTAATACTTTTGCTATTTGGTAATGTCCTTTTATTTTATTTCAGTTACTCATTTTCAGAATGTTACAAAAATTCTAAATAGTCTGAAGAATTCTTAACAAGGCTAATAACGAACATATCACAAGATATAAAGAAGAAACACAAGCAATAAATATCATCAGCATTTTGCCCTGTTAGGTCATCCAAATAGATGAAGTCAGAACAGATCTTTTGAAATTTTGAAGTATGCCTCTCTTTTGGAGTTAAATAGTTATCTTAAAGGAAAGTCAAGGCTTTTCTGTTGTTAATTAATGTATTAAGTAAACAATTAGATATATGATTTTATTTTTGTACCAAAAGAGTAGAAATGTCGATTTGTCTATATGCCTTATTATTTCCTAAAAATGTGGTGTTTTTTTTTTTTTTTTTAACTTGTCCAATTGGAAATTGTAGCTGTACTAACATCTGGGGAAGAAAATTTTAATTGTATTTTTTGATGTATTTTTGATGGAATAGTTACTTTAAATGCATCAAGAGAAGCAATTTCTTTTGAATAAGCAAATTTAGACAATTAAAAATGCATAAAGTTCAGTATTTTTATTTTTTAAAAATGGCTCAAACCTTCCCCCCCCTTTTTTTTACTATGTCTTCTAACAACTAGGAAATGAAAGTTATATATTTTTATGAAACCATTTTGTTAGCAATCTAAAGCATCCTCTTTGGGCCAATAGTATTTTTAAAATGCTAATTGAAGCCAACATCAATACTGTGTGTCTTTCAGTGTTTTGTTTAAAATTTCTGAGTAAAAGGTGCATTCCTAATTATTCAAATTACAATGTGCCAGAAGACACATTTGAAGGGTAATATATTTTTTAAGACAATTTTTCATAGAAGCTTATTCTGTAAGACAACATGATGTGAATCTGCTTTTTTTCCCCTGATTATCCTTTCAAAATTAAATGTTTTCAGCAGCAGTTCCAATCATTAGGTAAAATATTAGGGCTACTTTAAAGCATTAATATTAATGATGTTCTAAGTATCTATAGAAACGCCAGTGAATTTTGAACTAAATCATCCAAATCCATTGTTTACTTCTAAATGTTTTAAAATCCTGTTATTCATTGACTAACCATACCATGGTTGTATAAAAATATGAACTTCTGATGCATAGCATTTGGTGTAGAATACCTAATTGCATATATTCATACTTATATTTTTATTCCACATTTTTATTCTGGATGATTATTAGTAAATTTTGAGGTTATAGAAGTACTGACCCAATCTAACATGTACAGAGCTTGGCCTCTGAGTTAATTAAATATGGGTTAATAACATATTATAAGGAAATCATTGTCCTTATTACAGTTATTAGGTAGTTAGACAAATTATAGCTTCAAAGGAATGCAGAGCATGGAAAACTCAAGATTAAATTATGCATTTGAACCTTAGGCCAGCTTTTACTGTTGAGACAGTTTGCTGCTAAGAGAGAAATTGTGTGTCATTGAAATTAAATGCTTTTCTGGGGATGGAAGGTTCCAGTTTTTAATGAAATTACTGTGTGTGGTGTAGTGAAATGATTAAAATCTGTATTCCGGGAATGTGGCAGTGAAAAAAATCAATACGTGCTAGCACAGCTTTGCTACTCAATGTGAATTCTGGCAATGAAATAATCTAGTACAAAAATAATAATTAAAAACATATCAGCACATTAATTTATTTAGCATCAGTCTCCTGAGACATCATCTTCACTAATTTTTAGCATACATTTAACTGTAATGAGGAGCTTTCTTTTCAGATATCCCTATTAGACAGGCAGTATCTCTGCCCTTCCCCCAGCGTCCCTGCATTGCAATCATTGTACTTGCACTTATTATGTTACAAATGACCGAGGTAAGGCTGACATTCTCATTGCATGCAAAAAGACCTAGTCTGCCAAGCTTTTTTTTTTTTTTTTTTCTAATGAAGCAGCTTTGTGAAATCTCCCCATGTGTTAATACTAATGAAGATCCTCCAGTACAATTAAAATCACAGCCAGTGGCTGGAGAGGAAACAGAAAACAATAACATCTTTTTAAGGTATACATTTATCCACACATGTGCAGAGATTATATACAATTATTTTTAAGAAATAGCATAAAGCTTCGTGGATTTCAAAGTTTTCGTTTGTGGACATTTAAGTTACTCAATTCTGAGTAAAGGGGAACAAGTTAAATCTTGAGATTTTAGGGTGTTGTGTAAGAAACACCTTAATGAAGTGGTTAGTGTTGTGTGTGGTTTTTTTTTTTTTCTTTTTAAAATTTTCTTCATGAATGCCTTGGTAGTTATTTAATTTAACTTTATATATTTATCTGCTTACTTTATTGGAAATCGCTCTTTCGTGCGCCTAGCGTACTTTAACCCTGGCCTATCATGCCTTTTTTTCCCCCCTTTTTTGAGAGAGGGGGTTGAGGTTAGGGATCGATAAGGAGAAGAGGGGAGAGAAAGTGCTAAAGGGTAAGAATAGAGAAAGGTGTAAGACAAGAGGGGAGAAATTAGAGGGTGGGGGGACAACGAGAGGGAGGGGTGTGGAGCGGGGGAGAAAGACACCACGTGTGTAGTTTAAAGGGTTGGAGTAAGAAGATGCCGGTCTTTTTGCTCTTCCTTGATGAAATAACACGTATTTTATTGCTATAGCTAGCTAACCAGTTTTGTCAGGGGGAAAAAGGTTAGCATTTTACAACCTTTATATGAAGCTAGGGGGAAAAAAGCTAACCATCCGGTATCAAAATGATTTATTTTAGGACGTCAAAATTAAAATAATTTACTGCCTACGGAGTATTCAAAGACTGCTTTCATATCAGTGTTTTTTATTCTAGCCAGTCCAAATAGGTTGCAATCAGCATTACCTTCCCTGAAAGGGCGGTAGCGGTTTATCTCCAGAGCATAGTGCTTTTTGACGTTTTTTTCTCTTACGCTCATCTCGAATTCTAGGTATATTTAGTTGCATTAGTCTTCACCGGACTCTGTTGCCTTAAAAAATAATTCAGGGACTGATAATCAATGTTCTCCATTCTCTAGCGCAATCCGTTTACAAAATTCACTCGATCTTGTTTTTTCACACCCTCTCCTTTAAAAACAAAACAGAGCAAAACAAAACTTTTCTAACTTTTCCAAAAGCCAAGGATGGTGCAAACTCAAAGATACAGTGGACTTGGGAGGAAGAATGCACTTCCCTCCCATTGCTTCTTTAAGAACTCTGATAGGTCATTTATTATTAGAACTGAAACGATATAAACAATTCCCTCTCTTCTGCCTCTCTTTTCCCCCTGTTAACAGCAACTTTCATTGTTAGAGAGAGAGGAGAGAGGGAGAGAGAGCAAGAGAGAGAGAGAAGCCTTGCTGGTTGACGTCACTTTTGGTTCATGAAGCTTTTGCCTAGAAGTGAAGCCGCTGAACAAACCTTGAGAAGAATCATCTCCTACTTCAATCTGCTGCTGGGGAGGAACTAACCGGAGAGAAGGAAGACTGAGAGGGAGGGAGGAAGGAGGGGAGAAAGGCTTTCATTATCGCAACTCTCACCTCCATTTCAACTCTTTGTACTTTTTTTTTCCTTATAAAAATCAACTAGAGTAATAAGGAAGGGGGTGGAGGTTACCAAAAACAAAACAAAACAAAAAATCGTAACCTTCAGGATCATCGAGGTAGGGAAGGGGGGAAAAATAACCCAAACGAATCCATCTACAGCGACTCCCACCCAGTTCGAAACTCAAGGTGAGTTAAAAGCCCCTGGTGTGGGGAAGGAGGGGTGGCAAGCGAGGGGGCCTGGAAGGGAGGGGGTGAGGGTGGTGGTGGCAAGCCTGGTGATTCCCCATGTCTGTAACGTCGGGTCGCCGTAGAGAAAGAGAAACTATTCTAGTGCGAATGGGGAAGACTCCGGAGTGGCCCGTCTTAGCCGGCGCTCATTGCTGCTGCTGCTGCTTCTGCTGCTGCTGTTTACCCTCGGCTGCTCGGCGTTAGCTCTTTGTTGTGCTGCTGGTTAGTGGGGTGGATGGGTGGTTTGGAGGGGTCCCATTTGGAGTTTAGGGGAAGGTATAGAACGGGCTACAGATCTTGGGATTGTGAGGGATGGGGGAGGGGGCGAACGCGGGTCCCAGGCGAATTTAAACTTTATTTCTAGCGGCAAGCGTTCGGGGTTGGGGGTAGTGGGTTGAGGATTCCTGTCTTAGGAAGGCCGGTCCCGGCTGAGGTGGAGAATGCAGGCGGGTTCCGGAGTCCCCTGGCAGACCCGGGCTACTACGTCTCCTTTGTGCCGGCCGCTGCCCTAGCTTCCCCCGGGCGCCTCTTCTCCGGTTCCCGGGGGTTTGCTTTCGTTCGGGCCGCACCAACAGTTTGTCTCATCTTGGAAAACAACCCTCTGTGGTTGTGCTGGTAATGCCGCCATCGGCCCCCTCGGTGGGGGCAGTTTCCAAGATACCCTCTTCCTTCCCTCCCCCGTACCCTGTGCGCCTCCCAGCTGCCCCAGCCCCCTCCCCTCCAGGACTGTTTCGCTGCTCCAGCCTGCCCACCCCCCCTCCAGCCCCACCTCCCGCGATGGGCCTCTCCAGCTCTGTGCCTCCATTCGCCCTCCTCTCCTGGGGTATCTGGGTCTGTGGTTTACAGCCGGTGCCGTGGGGTCGGGGGGCCAGGTGGACTGGGGTCCCGGAGGTTGGAAGGGGGGGGGAGGCGGTCTGTGTCTGGATGAGGAAGGTTAGAGGAGCTTTGCCTTCCTTCCCTACGCTGATGTCTGGGTGTGCGTCTCTAATCTCCCAGCATTTCCTGGCTGGCTAAGACCACAAGCTCTCAACTCTTTCCCCAGCTTCCCCCTTCCTTAATCGCCGCCCCCCCCTCCCGCTCCCCACACTCAAAAACATTTTATACGGAGAGATGTGGGAGTTCCAGTCACCCTAGATTTGGTCGTCGGAAAGGAGGTGTTTGAAGGGGGCAGAGAGCCGGCCCCGATGTTGGGGATTTTTCTTCATTTTCTCTCTGTCTTTTCTCCCCCTCTCCCCCTCTATTTATCTTTTGTGTGTTGCTTCCTTATAAAGAGAGAAGCAGCTGCAGCCCTTGGCCGAGTTGTTGAAATTTATCCCTTTGTGTATATTACAATATCCTCCATTTTTTTCTGCCCTCTAAACAACAAGCCTTTCGCCATCTTGGGCAATTTTTATTCCCAAGTCTCTCCTTTTATTTTGGAGGAGGGGGAAGGACATTTGGAAAAGCACAAAGTGTGAATGGATGAGGCTCAAAGTTTAGGAAATGTTACGGGAACAAGTGACGTCATGTAAAGTTTAAGAGAATTTTTTTCCCAGAGTGGTTCCCCCCTTTAAAATCTGTCCCCCTCCCCTTTTAAAGAGTTATACAACTTCGAGGATAAAGTTGGGATGGTCGTGTATGCTTTAAAAAATACTTGTCATCCCGTCTCCTGTCCAACTTCCTCTTCAAAAAAAAAAAAAAAAAAAAAAAAAGAAAGAAAAAAAGAGGGGAAAAAAAAGCCCTACTCAATCCCTCAAACTGAAGCCTGAAAATTACTTTTATATTTTGGTAACAGGTGGAGTATATAGTATTTTTAGGGATTTTTTTCTGTCGTTTGTTATTTTGCTTTCTAAAATGTTTTGCTTTCTAAATGATGTTTATTCTTTGAAGCAAACTAAAAACAGCTAGACTGGTTTATTGACAAGTGCCAAAATTTAAATATTTTATTTCCAGTCTCATTTTTTTGTGAAATTTTAGCCAATATTAAATAAGCGTTATGTCCGATTTAATTTTTGTAATGATTTACAGTGATTCTGTTTTAGAAGTGTATAAAAAGTAACAGGAGATTGTGGGTAATATTTGTTTTAGTTCTAGATACCAAGTTTTGTGGTTGGCAAAATGCAGATAGTTTTCATACAAAACGCAAAATTGATTTTAAAAGATTCCCTATCACCTCTGGCTATGAGGTCTATGTCAGCCATTGTGAAAAGGGAAACAATAAAAGCTACTGTTCTTTGAAAATTTACTTCTTTACAATAGATACTTTTTCATCTCATAAAAGTTCTGCTGGGTCACATGACAAAACTTAATGAAACACTGAGTACTTCATAAATAATAGGTAGTGTAAATAGAATGAAAAAAAAATAGAATTCAATCTCCTTTAGTCATTTTGCCTTGCTAGGTTTTGCAGTCAGCATATTTACATCTCCTCTAACAAGGACGTGAAACTGTCTGTATTTAATTTGCATTCTCTTTGTCTTCAGGGTTGGGGAAAACATTGACTACAATTAAGTCTTGGAAGCTAATAGGAACAATTCTAAGTGCATTAAAAGGGTTTTTTAAACATACAAAAACATATGATGTATGTGTTATATTTTTATGTTTATGTAGGCAGCTTACTTTTGGGTTAACACAATTCAGCTATTTACCTTGGAATTTGCTTTATTTAAAATACTTTAGAAAGCTTTTTCAGAATTGAATGTCTGCCAGTTATGTGAATCTTAGGTAGATGAAAATGTTTAAATAGTTAAAAGCACATAGAACAGATGGTTCTAAATTATACATGCAACAAAGGACTAGAAGATTTGGCAGATTATAAATGGTGAGCAACAGAGGATAAGCAGTTTAAGAAAATGGTAGTTAAGTATATTTGATGTCTCATACCTATTGTAAACATTGGGAATATTATTGTCACAGTGCTGCATAATCAATAATTCAGACATTAAGAGAGTTCTGTGTTTCAGAAATGAGAAATGATGTTTTACAAGAAATGCCTTCAGTTTTAAAATGTTCTAAAATGAATCTGACAAATAATACTCTTTGTGTGTGTAAGTGTATCGGAAATAAGGCAATATTAATCTCATACAAAAATATAAAAGTATATTTGGGAACTTATCAGTATGTTGAATTCATAAAATGGCTAGGAAAAGTAGATGTAGGTATTTTCTTTTTGAGATTCAAACAACTATTATTTTGCTATTTGAGAAATAAAATCTCTAAAGTTCATGCTTGTTGAGCCAAATGCCCTGTGATACTATAACAAATATATCCTCTCTAAAGTGTCCCTTTCTATGTTATTTAAATTATTTTAGATTTTAATCCTGACATATCCTTTCATTGGCCATTCAATTTCCCCACCAGTATTATCTTTAAAGGGTTGTTTTATGTTTCAGAGGTATTTTAACATAATGTTTCATTGGTTTAATGAGTCCCGTTTATACTAAAATTACCAAAAAAAAATTTTTTTTTTACTAAATAAGCATACCATAAAGTCACTTTAAAATATTTTTGATAATTTTGGTACATATTTGTGGGTTGGTGGGAAGGTTTTGGGAAAGAAGAAACTAAGTAGTGAAACATAACCTTATCAGAGGAATCACTGGTTGAATATTTCTTTGTGTTGGGCTTTCTTTTTAAAAAATGTGTTTAGTAAAGTATTCCACAGTTTAGAATTTTGTTTTTAGTTTTATATGACATTTATTTAAAATGTGCATAAGATTGTAATGGAAACCTTGGAATTTTAATTCTATTGCCCTTTCTCCCATTTCTTTGTTTGCATGTTTATTATAGAACTGCAGTGTAAAGGAGCAGATGTTTTGCCAAACATCCTGATGTGTTGCTTTTTCTTATGGGAGTGCATAACTGTTCCTTCTGATGCATCAACTTGACAGCTGGTTGATTTCATGGAGCTGCTAAGAAGCCATTAGTGGTGTCATTGAATTGAAACAGAACAGTCACTCCCAGCTTGAACTGCAATTGTTAATGTCTTTGTTGCTACTTTTGTGTTCCTACACAAGATGTAGAATATCACAGTTGCAAGAAAGTTCATGCTTTCTGTCTGATCCCCTTGAATTAGTGAAAGGATGAGGTAGGACTTGATTGCTTTTAGGTTTATAGTTTTCTTGTAGTAAGGGTTTTGAGACTATAGATTCTTGGTTGTTGACCTAGACATGCCAAAAGGAGAAATGCCATGAAGTACAAAAAAAGCTGATATGGTAACTTTGTCCCCCAAATAAAATTACATCATAAAGATTTAATGATTCCCATCACACTTGGCTGCTTAAAGGACAATTTATCTTGTTGTATATTTTTTTAAAGATTACATATACTTTTCAAAATAAAAATTTTAAAATAAGAGACTAAAAATAAAAGCAGGCATTTTTTTTATTTGAGGCTCAAAATAATATTCCATTCCTTGTATGTTGGTTTGTTATTTTAATTGATCTTTCATAAAAGACTTTTTTTGTAAAAGGTTATCTTAGTTTAAAAAGTAGTCATTTATTGGTTATAGACATTGCAATTGTATTTTTTCATATTATTATTGATTTTTGTTAATAGTTTTAATATTAAATTCTTATCATATAATCATGTCAAGGTAATATATTGTTACCCATTTGCCTACTGCATGGTCAATGTGTTTTCTTTTGGGGGGTGAGTAAAAACTGATAAGTTCAACACAGGCTGAGTTCCAAAAAATAAATAATTTAAAAAATGATATTTGATGATTAAGATGAGCTAACCAAAAACTTTATTAGAAACATCATGTGATATAGTTTGCAAAGTAAGGGATATTTTCTAGTCTCAATATTTGTATTATACCTATTTTTAGCATATAAATAAAAAAGTCTTTTTCTAATTGATAAAATGCACAGGACAATATGTATTCTTTGTCAGTAATAGTAAATAGACAGCATTGTTCCCATAAAGAGGTATGGCAAATTTTAACAAATTTTAGTCATATTTTTGTATGTAACTTCAGAATTGTATTTTTCTTATGTCATGTTCTTAGAGAAACTTTAAAGAAAAGCACTTTAAAACTAAAGTTTTAAATATAAGTGCATATATTCTCATTCTAGTAAATAGGTATACAATTCATTTGGAATAGCAAACTATGTTACCATATTTAAAATATTTTCAAGTGATTAAAAATTAATTTGTTAGCTATGATAGACATAAATCAAATTCTTGTCAAATTATTTTTTAAATACACCAGAACTTGGTGTTTAAAGAACTCATGCTGAATCTTTTCTGTAGAAAGAAGAATCTTTTTTGTTATGAACTTGCAAAATGAAAATTATATCTTAATTTATCAGTTTAGCATTTTTGCATGTTGGTTTTCTTATCTCAAGTTATTTTAAAAAAAGAAAGGCCCATTAAGAACATTAAACCTCCTTTATAAAGTTTCCCTATTAGTCTGTAAACTTTGAAACAGTATTTAATGGCAGAATCATAAACTTTGTTAATAAGCATGGTTTCATTAGTATCCTTTTTACAATAATGATTGGTGCTATCTTCTATTTGAATGAATTTAGTTTTACATAAGAATTTAGGAGCTATTTTAATTATCACTGCTGAATTTGTAGTGTTATGGTAGAGTTTAGGATATAGACGTTAGATAATTCTGATATTGGTAAATTGAACATGGGTGTAATTTTAAAAGCAATCCAAACTGATTATTAATTTAGCAATTTGTTAGGGAACAAGCTGAGTGAAAGATTTCATTCTTATTTTGATAAGGTAATGAAACAAAAGGAAACCATGTACTTTTAAATTTCAGAGCTCTTAATCTATTGCATTTGGTAGAAATCTAAGTGGAAAATATGACCTTTATCTTCTGATTCAAAATATGTTTTTGCATATGATTATTTCCATTATTTTAAAAATCCTAACTTTTACATGTTAAAATGGTGGTTTCATTAATATGTAGTATTTTATTATGTATTTTTTGTTTTCAAACACATCTTTAGCAAATTTAACATGTTTTATAAAATAACATTTAAGTTACTGTAGGCATAGTTCTGAAAGTGATTTTAAGGAAAGGAGTTTTCACTTATAAAAAAGAAATCAGGCTTGAAGATAATAATTGCATTCATACATCAGGTATGTAGAGACATAATTGTGTGTTTTTATCCTGTTTTCTGTTCTTACACTTTTCCACAAGCATGCACTCATTAATCAAAGACGCTGCACTCCTGCTGAGGGCAGAGAGGTTCATCAAATTGGCAGCCAGTTTGGTGTAAAGAACGGTGTACTGAAGCTCTTAACGGGCTGGGACATAAATAAATCTAAGGTCTTTGTATGCAAACCCTAGAGGTTAATACTGTATAATTCAATGTCCTGTCTTTGTTTTTATGATTGATGTTTTTAAATGTTTGAAGCTTGATGCAAGTCTTCTAGTAGGTCAGGGCTAACAATCTGATTGGCTGAAGCAAAAAAAGAATTAGGTTGGCAGAGAGGGACTTTGAGTACACTGCAGAGATTTTGATTTTTTTTTTTCCAGGAGATCATTGTCATATTGCCTGAGCTGTTATAGGAATGTTCCAGTGATTGACATCCCCTGCTGTGATAATGGACCTAGTGCATGAAATGCCAATAGTTTGGTCCTATTTGTTCGGAAGCTTACTGCTATTTGTATCCTTAACAGAGCTAACATGTAGAACAAGCAAAACTACTGGGATTTCTCTGTAGAAATAGTGCTGGGATTTGGCTTTAACATGAATTGGTTGCATATTCATAATTTAAGAACAGCTGGTTACAGCAAGCACATAGTCATTTGCAAGCTATTATAAACCATTCCACTCACACATGGAGCCTGTGCTTGGTGGTGGTTTCTTCTTTTTCTTTCTTTCTTTTTTTTTTTCTTTTTTTTTTTTTTTTTTATATTGATCTACCTGCATTTAAAATCTGGTCACTGCTGCTACAGAAACCTTTTCTTTTAGCTGCCCTTGCAACATATAATGGTTTCAATTTAAAATATTTAATTTTAATTAAATACTAAACAATATGATTAAGGAAGGCTTTTGAACAAATGTAAGGTATCAGCAGTGACACCTACACCTAAATTTCATTTTCAGATGAAAAAGATAATATACAATTATAAAGCTCCAAAATCATGTGATATTTTGGTATTATTCTAGTTTTATCCATAGATAAGTTATTGAACAATGTTGGTTGTTAAAGATGTGCATACTTTGCTATCCATTCACAATTTTAGGTAACAGCAAAAACAAAAAAAAATGTTGTTTATCTTAAAAAACTAAGTCACGTGATATACAGTAGAATACTAGTATTTATAATGTATAGAACACTGACAATATATTTTATAATGGGTTTTGTCAAAGGAAAATCAACAGTAGACAGATGTATTTTAAAGTAATCAACCAGTGGCTATAGAATAGTCTGTGATTCTTGTGAAATTAGTTGTATAAGAAACCTTCACATTTTGCTAAGTTGACGGCACAAAGTCCTTGGAATATTAAGGATAGACACATTTTCAGTGGTACCTGAATGGAGAATCCCAAACTGGTCTATCCATAATGTCGAATTTTCTACATAGAAGCAGAGAAAGAACCAGTGAAAGAGATTTACTTATATCCCAAAGCTTTGGATGCAAAGAGTGGAAGAAGAAAGTGCTAAATGTCATTTTAGCAATGCTTGATGTAAGCATAGGCTGATAATGCCTTGATTTGTGTAGGCCAAAATAGGTGGATACTCAGTGATAATAAATTATGACATACAACTTTACAGAGGTGCTTTTATAATATCATATGTGTGTGTATTTGCTTCTAACCACACTGGATGATGAAATGCCTCTCAGTACTTCAAGGTTGAGTGTGAGTGGTTAGAGTGCATTTTATTTTTTCTTAGCTTCACAAATAGCTGGATGTGTTGGTAATATCACATAATATATAGCTGAAATCAGTCTAGCTGATGGGTTACTTTTTTGTCTAAATAATAAATTTAGAGGTTATTAAAGGACAAAAATCTCTTTTTCAGCTTTGTGTTGCAGAAGATTATGACTTTATATATTGTCAATTCTTGATTATTAAAGACTTTTATTTAGTTTATGGATCTAGGCATGACCTTTTGGTGGGTTTTCTTTTAGTTATTTTATGGTCTTTTAGCATTCCTACAAAAAAAATTTGGGAAATAAAGAGAAGTGAAATCTAAATGAACTAGTTTTAATCCTTGTTGGGCAGATACGGTAAATATTTTGTTGACAAGTGTGATGAAGAGAAGCTTGAAACTTTTTGCTGTTATGAGATATTTGGATTTTGTGTGGATTTCAGTTGATTCTTCCTTATTACTATGTAGAATAAAAAATTGGCTATAGTTTTAGGATAATATAATTGACATTTTTTTAAAGTGATTGTTGTGATTGTTTTAAGTGATTGATGTGATTGTTTAAAAGGGTGACATTTGGAACTAGTAAAACTAATACATCTATGCATTAATTTAAAATTTTTGAATGCTGAAAAACCTAAACAAGTGGAATATAAGAAATACAAACCACTATGTCTTCAGATGTGAAATCATTTTTATTATTATTTATAGGCTGATAGAACCTTATAAATCATCTTAGTCCATCTATTTTTACAGATGAGATAATCAAGTTCCAGACAGGTTAATTTTGCAACGTCACATTGGTAGGAAGAAGCAGGGATTCAAATCTAGGTCCTCTAATTAAAAATCCTTTATTCTTTCTCCCATACCACACTACCAAACAAACAAGTGGGCACTATGGCCAGATACCATTCAAGATTCCAAAGTCAAGTTTTCTCCTTCCCCTTTCACAGAGTAAGAGGTACCAAGTTCTTTTTCCTCTTTGTTTTATTCAACATTGACAACCTGGGTGTTATAGAAGATATTAGGTAGTCATTTTCAAGGATACAACTACAGGTAAATTTGTGGGAATCAGCTTGAAATAGCTGACTCTGTTCTGGTCAATGCATTCAGGTCATCAGTTTTAAGTGAAAGTATCCATTTCTTTTTTGCCCTTAGTTCTTCCTCTTAAGATTACTCCTAAAAAGAGTTTATGATAGAACAGAGAGCCTCTGAGTCCTATTCTTTAATGGGAGTTTCCGGGAAGGTTGGAGGAATAATAATTTCTGATTTGAGAGGAATTATGGGTTTCCATTCATCTGCCTCTACCTTTGGATATATGTGATTAAGAGCCAGCAAGCTAACTGGCCCAAATAATGGAGCAAAGAGAAGCAGCAAATGGTAGTCCTCACTATTAAAAACTATGATATTATTCCCATTTACAGATAGCAGAACTGAGATGGAGAAGTTGATTTGTCCAGGGTCACACCATTAATAAATGGCTGAAGCAGGATTTGAACTCAGCTGTAGGTGACCCCAGTGGATTTAGTACAGGGCCTGGAGTCAGGAAGGTTTTTTTTGTCATTAGTTGTATTTGCCTCTTTGTGACTCTATTTGGGATGATCTGGGTAAAGATATTGAAGTGGTCTGCCATTTTCTTCACTCATTTTACAGATGAGAAAACTGAGGTAAACAGAGTTAATTGACTGGTATAAGGCCACACAACTAGGAAATGTCTGAGGCTAGATTTGAATTCAAATTAGAGGAACTATGAAAATGAATGAGGAACTAGCCGAGAACAGGAAAGTAGGGATTAAAATGAGTAGAATAAAAAATGGCCCAGGAGCTAAGGAAGAAAATTAATTTTCTGATGTTTAGTGGACAGTCTATTAATAGCTATGACATGCATATGAAAAGTTGCTCCAAATCACTATTGATCAGAGAAATGCAAATTAAGACAACTCTGAGGTACCACACACAACACACCTGTCAGATTGGCTAAAATGACAGGAAAAGATAACGATGAATGTTGGAGGGGATGTGGGAAAACTGGGACACTAATACATTGTTGGTGGAACTGTGAACGGATCCAACCATTCTGGAGAGCAATTTGGAGCTATGCTCAAAAAGTTATCAAACTGCATACCCTTTGACCCAGCAGTGTTTCTATTGGGCCTGTATCCCAAAGAGATCTTAGAGGAGGGAAAGGGACCCACATGTGCAAGAATGTTTGTGGCAGCCCTTTTTGTAGTGGCTAGAAACTGGAAACTGAAGGGATGTCCATCAATTGGAGAATGGCTGAATAAATTATGGTATATGAATATTATGGAATATTATTGTTCTGTAAGAAACGACCAGCAGGATGATTTCAGAGAGGCCTGGAGAGACTTGCATGGACTGATGCTGAGTGAAATGAACAGAACCAGGAGATCATTATACACAGCAACAACAATATTACATGATGATCAGTTCTGAGGTCCATGGCTCTCTGCAACAAAGAATTGTCTCAAACCAGTTCCAATTGTTCACTGAAAAAAACCATATACACCCAGAGAGAGGGATATGAAATATGGACCACAACGTAACATTTTCATGATCTCTATTGATATTTGCTTGCATTGTGTTGCCTTTCTCTGATTTTCTTTTTTTTTCTTGTAGATAGGATTTTTCTTGCACAACTTGTCAAGTATTTCAACATTATTAACATGTAGTAGACTTTCTGCCATCTAGGGGAGGGGAGGGGACTGGGGGTAAAATTTGTAATGGAAAGCTTTGTAAAGATCAATGCTGGGGAACTACCCATACATATGTTATACAAATAAAAAGCTTTAATAAAAAAAATAGGTGTGACATGTTTATAGGATTGGAAAACTAACAGTAAAAAAAAAAAATTGCTACTAGTGTTTGTTGCTTTCAATAGGTTGATAAGGTCATAGTAAATGCCAGCTCTGTGCTAAGTATCATTCTAAGTGTAGGGATAGAAAGAGGGGTTAAAAATAGTCCTTGCTCTCTTATTTTGAGTATCCCAGATCTCAGCTTCTGCCATTAATCTGCACAATTATTCTTCCACAAATATGAAATTAGTGAACCTATACACATTTGTCATTTACATATATATATTTATAACTGTGCATAATTACATCTACATTTGTATTACAGGATATCTTTTTATTTTTAAGTTAATGCTTTTTCATATTTATCCTCGTATTTTATATGTGTATACAAACATAAGCATAGCTACACATATGGATTCAAATGTATATGGAATCAACTGTGGTGAATTAAACACATTTCTGGGACATTTTCAGTATGTTTTATACTTTATCTTAAGGGATTTTCTTTGCAAAAATTTTTTTTCTTTTTTTTTCTTTTTGGTATTTTCAATAGTATTTTATTTTTCCAAATACATGCAAAGATCATTTTCAATCTTTGCAAAACCTCTGGTTCCAAATTTTTCTCTTTCTCTCCTCCCTAAAATAGCAAGCAATCTGATATAGGCTAAACATGGGAAATTCTTCTAAACATATTTCCGTATTTGTCATGTACACAAGAAAAATCAGATAAAAAGGGAAAACAAACAAACAAGAACAACAAAAAAGGGTGAAAATACTATGCTTTGATCCATATTTAGTCTTCCTAGTTCTCTCTGGATGCAGATAGCACTTTTCAACTTAAGTCTATTGAAACTGCCTTGAATTACTTCATTTTTGAAAAGAGCCAAGTCGATCATCACATGATCTTGTTATTGTATTGTACATGTTCTCTTAGTTCTGTTCACTTCACTTAGCATGTAAGCCTTTCCAAGCTTTTCTGAAATCAGCCTGCTCATAATTTTTTATAGAATAGTAATATTCCACTACATTCTTATACCATAACTTATTTAGCCATTCCCCAAGTGATGGGCATCCACACAATTTCCAATTCCTTGCCACTACAAAAAAGGGCTGCTACAAACATTTTTGTACGTATGGATCCTTTCCCCTCTTTTATGATTTCTTTGGGATACAGAGCCAAGTAGAGACGCTTTTAAAAAATGTTTAAAGAATTTTACTGTCAAGCAATATACACACATTGGTACCTTTTATGTGCCTACATGTACTTTTTAAAAATTGAATCTGTGATATTATGGGTGTAGAAAGTTCCTGATGGGGAACTCCATTAGCACAGATCAATGCCTTATACTCTTAATTAGTTACGATACTGAGAGGTACAGGAAGTTTTCTGGGGTCGCGTAATTGTTATGTCCCTGTGGTAAGACTTGATTTCTGGGCAGTCTCTACAATACTGCTTCAACCCTCAAGTATATATGTATAGGTATATTAACATATATGGAAACAAATCTCGTTTTCTGTGAATATGGACATACTTGGATAGATACTTTTTATGTCATTGTATAGATTTTCATGTACTGTGTATGTTTTAGGAATTAGAATTTTGGAACTGAGAAGGACTCTTTAGTGATTACATAGTTGGACTTGTAAATTAAAAAAATAAATGTAACATACCTTTTGTTTTAAGACCTAGTGAATCTCTTCCTCTCTTCCTTCTAGAGAGCCATTCGTTATAACAAATATTTTTTAAAAAGAGGCAGAAAAGTTTAATCAGCAAAGTAACCAACACATCGAAAAAAGTTTTTTCGTAGTAGATAGTATTTTACACCCATTGTCCCCTATCTCAACAAAAAGGGAACTATTAGTCATTTCAGTTGTATTTGATTCTTCATGAATCCATGTGGGGTTTTCTGGGGAAAAAACCCACAGAATGATTTGCCATTTACTTCTCCAGCTCATTTTACAGAGAAGGAGCTGAGACAAATAGGATTAAGTGACTTGCCCAGGGTCACACAATCAGTGTCTAAGGCTACATTTGAACTCAGGAAAATGAGTCTTTGGTTCCAGGCCTGGCACTCTTATCTTCTGTGCCACAGAGCTGCCCTTATTCCTTTTTGGGGGGCCAAGTTTGTAAGCCCCTGAATGTTAAATTTGAACAAATTGAGACTGGTTGAATTTGGTCTAAATTACACATCTTCTGATTTCTGATACAATGCTCTCTCCTTTCATGATACTATCCTAACTCATCTTGACTTATCTATCCCTCTCTCTTATTTCATTTTGGTTCATCTCTTATTGTGTCTTCCATTTATATCTTCTTTTATATTTCTAATGCCACCTCCTTCCTTGTTAGGCTGGTATTATCACTTTCTCAAATTCGTTTCATCTCCTCTTTCTTCCCCTCTCTTCTTCCCTTTCCTCTTCTCTTTCTCCTCTCCAGTTTTCTCTCCTTTCCTTCCCTTTTCTTTCCTCCCCTCTCTTCTGCTCTCCTCTCCTCCCTTTCCCATCCCTCTCATCTCCTTTCAGAGTACAGTTGAAAGTTATGATTTTGGTTCTTGTTTTGCATTTTGTTCCAGACACATTACTATGTTATAGACATAGTAATGAGCTCTAGTTCTATTTTATATAAAATGATATTAATAATACTTACTGGTATCTTCCTCACAAGGTTGTTGTGTCAATAAAATACTTTCCATAAAGTATTTTACAAAACTTAAGGTACCATAAAAACCACTTATTATTATTCCTATATACCACTATTGGATCAGTCTTCACAAATCAGTTCTTTACATGTGCCAAACCCTATTCAAAGAACCTTCAGTGATTCCCAATTGCTTATAGAATAAAACCTCAACTCTTTAGTCTGACATCCAAGACCCTCCCTAGTCTTACTCCCACTTGCAATTTGAATTTTATCTCCCAGTTCTCATTAATGTGAACTTTTCTTTAGCCTGATCTACCCACTATTCCTCTAATACTCCCACCACCAGAAACATCCTTAATTTTTTTTTAATCTCTTCTTGGAATATCTTCCACCTTTCATTTATTCATATTCTACTCCATCCTTCTATTTTCCCCCTGAAACCTTTTTTAACCCCATGCACAGTGTCACTTCTTTGAATCTTTTCTGTTGTTCTAGTTCTGTTGCCTGCTAGCTCTTCCCATGGGATAATTAATTAAACTTTTTGAAGTATTTTCTGTAACATGGGGATAATAATATTGGATACTAATATTTTATGAAGAAAACACTTGGCAAATATAATCTCTTCTTTTATATCGGCATTATCAAATTAACAAGATTATGAGAATATAAATTGATTTCCTCATAAAAAATTTCATGGTGCTTGAAAGATAACCTTTTTGGAGAGAAACTTCAGATGGACACCTAAAGAATCATGGAATCTTAAAGCTGAAGAAGACTTCAGGGTTTTGAATCCCTACCTGAATAGGTATCCCTTCTATAATATTCCTCATCCTCCTTTAGGATCTCTATTGACTAGGAACCCATTATTTGTCATGGTATCCCATGCCATTTTTAGAAAGCTTCTCCCTCATATCAAGTGTACATCTAACTTTCTGTATAGTTCCCCCCTTTGTTTTCAGTTTTTCTCTCTAGTCAGATGAAATAAATCCATTCTCTCTTCAACATGACATTCCCTTAAATATTGTTATAATTTCCTATCCCTTTCACCTTTAACAAACTTTCTCATCTCTGGGCTAAATATTGATGTTTCTTCAATTAATCTTCTTATGTCTTTATCATTAGGCCATCTTATATCCTGGTTGCCTCCCTTTTGACATGCTCTTGTTTATCAATATTCTTTCTGAAATGTGGCATCCAGAAATGATATGACATCATCTGACCAGGACAATCTATCCTGGAGCCATTACATCCTTCCAGGTTTTGGACATTGTGTCCTTAATGCATTCAAAGACAGCAGTTACTTTTGAGTTGCTGGTACATTGTTGACTCATGATAAGCTTGTAAGCCACTAACCCTCTCAAACTATTTTAACAGAAAGTATTGTCTACTCATGCCTCCTTTGTCTTGTACTTATGCTGTTGATTCCAAGGCTAAGACTTTACAATCTTCTTAAATTTCATGGTTTTTTTTTTTTTTGGGGGGGGGGGTTGTTTTGTTTTGTTCTGTTTTTTTAAATCTCATTCTAAGTTGTGGAAATATCTTTAGATTATTACTCTCTTCCAATGTATTAGCAATTTCTGTCATCTTTTTGTTTTGTGCAAATTTTATAAGCAAATCATTTATGACTCTATCCAAGTCATTAATTCAAAATGCTTTAACAATACAGGGCAAAGGATAAATCATTGGGGGCTCCATTAAAGACTTTCTTCTATTAATGATTTTTTTCAGCAGATATTGTTAGTTGAAACCTACCATAATTTTTCTGCCTTCGGGCCAACTCTGTGATTTAAGCTGAGAACTTTTTATCTAATCTTGCTAACTAATTTGTTGACTAACATGACTCTAAACAATATTCTTTTATTTACCGCTCTTTCTCTCTCCTTTGAGTCTTAGCAACATGCTGCCCATTCTGCCTCTACTTTCTCTTGGCACACATGTCTACCTGCTTGTGTTTCTTTCTGTGTTTGATGTTTAAGGTATTGATTTATAAAAGGCTTGCAAGTTCAGCAATTCAAGTTATTTCTTCTTAGGTAATTTAACTTTAATTACTATGTGTTAGTGTTGTATGCAGATGAATGAATAGTCTACATTTGGTTATGAGAACAAGATGACAAACTTTAACCAAGATCTCAGAGTTACCTCATAGGTTGCTCAAGAACAGTTGTTTAGATCAGTAAAATCTTCATAACAATTACTGGAGATTTCTCTTTATTAAAGGAAAAGCCAATGATAGATCTTTGACTTGCCCAGCAGATAATTTCATTTTTCAGAAGGTGCATATAGCTATATGGCTGTCTATCTCTGTATGTGCATGTATTATGGATATACCTTGCTTTAAGCAAATGCTTTGCAATATATTAAAAAGGCCAGATTTGAAAATCAGGCTAATTGGGCTGTGATGATTTCATTTGCAAGATAATTATTTGCTTTATAAAAGGACTCTTTAAAATAGTGAGTTGTTTCTAAAATATTTAAATGTGATCTTATGGAGATTTTATTTATGTATGATTTCCTAGGGAGAAACACTATGCATGTTATATAGAGTGATGAAGTCCAAAAGACTTTAATTCAAATCTCATTTCTGACAACAAATTAAGTGACCATGGGTAAGTCGATAAATGTCTTTGAGCCTCGAGCATTACTATGATATCTTAAATTATAAATATGTTATGATCTGCATCATTGAAGGGAGCTCTCACATCAAGAATTCTCTTAATGACAAAATCTTGGGTCTTTGACATAACATTTATAGTTTGTGCTCTGTACCACACAATTTGAGAACTGAGAATATACTGCCTTGTATGAATGTGATCACATATTTTATTCTGTCTTAAAACCTGTTATAGTATATAGCAAAATGCTAAAAACATAGCAAAAGTAGAAAGTAGATATCTCTTGTTTGTTAAGAGGAGTATTCTATATGTTTAGCTTTGTGCATTAATGTGTCATTGTAGCTAATAAAGGATTTATGTGTGTGAATGAGAGATAGTATATGGATAGCTGCTTTTTTTTTTAGCCATTGAAGATGGTCCTTGAATACTCTAATACTGATCCTGTGTTAAGATGTTTGACTCCAATGTGATCTAATTCTATTTCCCTCCTAAGTTTTGAGTTTCCTTTCCTCTTAACTTTTTCTCTCTTCAGGAGAATATAAATTTCCTTAATGAAGAATTTTTCCTTTTTGTCTTTCTATCCCCAATTTCTAGCACATTGCATAGTACCTAATAAGTGCTTGCTGGTTGTTGAATTCTCAACACACTTAAGAGTGCTTCTTCTCTCTTCAAAACATGTTCCCTTTACCTTTAAGCAACTTCTAAGAATAGTGATCAGGAAACAACTTTTTAACCATGAGTACCTGTTTAGTTATTATTCCTGGACCAATGGGAATTTTTTGTGATATAGATTTAGAGGGAATGATTAGCTAAAATTAAGGTTTGTTAGCAATTTGTGTATTTTCATCCCTTTCTTTCAGTCTCATAAAATACCAAATAATTGGGGTGTACTAAGAAGATTTCTTAGGGAATGATGTGGTGATGACTTACTCTGTAAGTTATAATTTCACTTGAAACATGTTCATTTGCTTACCCCAAGCACTCTTAGATATATAATCTTTATTGATTAAAAAGTTATTTTTCAATAATTTATTGGAGAAATAATTATTTACATATATTTTGGTAATAAAAAATAATATATTGCCAGTGATCTGGATGGGTTTAAAAATATTTGGTTAGTATTTTCTTTGCTGTGCAATGATTTTGAATCATTATAAGCTTAGATAAATTGGCATATAGCATTCAGATAAACACAAAAGAGGAAATACAAAGTAGGAATCAAGGAGTACTAAAATTCAGAGTTCGTTGAAATGTGTTTCTGTGTACTAAAAATATCTTATGAAACTCTGGACACTTTCCTGTTTGGGAGGAGTTGGGGAAGTAGGTGGTCTAAAGTTAATATAACAGTGAAAATTTCTTTCCTTTTTGCGCTGAATAATTCACATTTCTTAGTTAAATTAGCTAACACTTGTTAAGCACTAATTCATCACATTCCTATGGGTAGTCAATTCACAAGGTAGGGCTGGAGAGGGTGATGGTCAAAGAAGTTGTTTGAGCAAATTACAGACACAATTACTAATTTCATTCAAGAGAATGACAATAATGAGACAACATACCAAAATTTGTGGGATACAGCCAAAGCGGTAATAAGGGGAAATTTTATATCTCTAGATGCTTACTTGCATAAAATAGAAAAAGAGAAAATCAATGAATTGGCCTTGCAACTAAAAAAGCTAGAGAAAGAACAAATGAAAAACCCCCAATCAAATACCAAACTTGAAATCCTAAAAATAAAAGGAGAGATTAGTAAAATTGAAAGTAAAAAAACTATTGAATTAATAAATAAAACTAAAAGTTGGTTTTATGAAAAAACCAACAAAATAGATAAACCTCTAGTTAATTTAATTAGAAAAAGGAAAGAGGAAAATCAAATTGTTAGTCTCAAAAATGAAAAGAGAGAACTTTCCACCAATGAAGAGGAAATTAGAGCAATAATCAGGAGTTACTTTGCCCAACTGTATGCCAATAAATTTGATAACCTAAGTGAAATGGAGGAATATCTACAAAAATATAAATTGCCCAGATTAACAGAAGAGGAAATAAATTACTTAAATAGTCCCATTTCAGAAAAAGAAATAGAACAAGTCATTAATCAACTCCCTAAGAAAAAATCCCCAGGACCAGATGGATTTACATGTGAATTCTACCAAACATTTAAAAAACAGTTAACTCCAATATTATATAAACTATTTGAAAAAATAGGGAATGAAGGACTCCTACCAAACTCTTTTTATGATACAGACATGGTACTGATACCTAAACCAGGTAAAACAAAAACAGAGAAAGAAAATTATAGACCAATCTCCTTAATGAATATTGATGCAAAAATCTTAAATAAAATATTAGCAAAGAGATTACAGAAAATCATTCCTAGAATAATACACCATGACCAAGTAGGATTTATACCAGGAATGCAGGGATGGTTCAATATTAGGAAAACTATTAACATAATTGAGTATATTAATAACCAAACTAACAAAAACCATATGATAATCTCAATAGATGCAGAAAAAGCATTTGATAAAATCCAACATCCATTCCTATTAAAAACATTAGAGAGTATAGGAATTAATGGACTTTTCCTTAAAATAGTTGGTAGTATCTATTTAAAACCATCAGCTAGCATCATATGTAATGGTGATAAACTGGAACCATTCCCAATAAGATCAGGGGTGAAACAAGGTTGCCCACTATCACCATTACTATTCAATATTGTATTAGAAATGCTAGCCTTGGCAATAAGACAAGAAAAAGAGATTAAAGGAATTAGAGTAGGTCATGAGGAAACCAAATTATCACTCTTTGCAGATGATATGATGGTCTACTTAGAGAACCCTAGAGAATCAACTAAAAAACTATTAGAATTAATCCACAACTTTAGCAAAGTTGCAGGATACAAAATAAATCCACATAAATCATCAGCATTTTTATACATCACCAACAAAATGCAACAGCAAGAGATACAAAGAGAAATTCCATTCAAAATAACTATCGATAGTATAAAATATTTGAGAGTATATCTGCCACGGGAAAGTTAGGATCTATATGAGCAAAACTACAAAACACTCTCCACACAAATAAAGTCAGATCTAAACAATTGGAAAAACATCAAGTGCTCTTGGATAGGTCGAGCGAATATAATAAAGATGGCAATACTACCTAAACTAATCTATCTATTTAGTGCTATACCAATCAAACTCCCAAGAGAGATTATTTAACTGAACTAGAAAAAATAACAACAAAATTCATCTGGAAAAACAAAAGGTCAAGAATTTCAAGGGAATTAATGAAAAAAAAATGCAAATGAGGGTGGTCTAGCTGTACCAGATCTAAAACGATATTATAAAGCAGTGGTCACCAAAACCATTTGGTACTGGATAAGAAATAGAGTAGTGGATCAGTGGAATAGGTTAGGTTCACAGGACAAAATACTCAATGACAATTGTAATCTAGTGTTTGATAAACCCAAAGACCCCAGTTTTTGGGATAAAAACTCACTATTTGACAAATACTGCTGGGATAATTGGAAACTAGTATGGAAGAAATTAGGCACTGACCCACACCTAACACCATATACCAAAATAAGGTCAAAATGGATTCATGATCTAGACATAAAGAATGATATTATAAACAAATTAGAACAATGTAGGATGGTTTACCTCTCAGACCTGTGGAGGGGGAAGGAATTTGTGACCAAAGAAGAACAAGAGGTCATCATTAATCACAAAATAGATAAGTTTGACTATATCAAGTTAAAAAGTTTTAGTACAAACAAAATGAATGCAGACAAGATTAGAAGGGCAGCAGTAAACTGGGAAAATATTTTTACATCCAAAGGTTCTGATAAAGGCCTCATTTCTAAAAAATATAGAGAATTGACTCAAATATATAAGAATTCAAGCCATTCTCCAATTGATAAATAGTCAAAAGATATGAACAGGCAATTTTCAGACGAAGAAATTGAAACTATTCCTGGTCACATGAAAAGGTGCTCCAAGTCACTATTGATCAGAGAAATGCAAATTAAGACAACTCTGAGATACCACTACACACCTGTCAGATTGGCTAAAATGACAGGAAATGATAATGATAACTGTTGGAGGGGATGTGGGAAAACTGGGACACTGATACATTGTTGGTGGAACTGTGAACGGATCCAACCATTCTGGAGAGCAATTTGGAGCTATGCTCAAAAAGTTATCAAACAGTGCATACCCTTTGACCCAGCAGTGTTTCTACTGGGCCTATATTCCAAAGAGATTTTAAAGGAGGGAAAGGGACCCACATGTGCAAAAATGTTTGTGGCAGCCCTTTTTGTAGTGGCAAGAAACTGGAAATTGAAAGGAATCCCATCAATTGGAGAATGGCTGAATAAATTATGTTATATGAATGTTATAGAATATTATTGTTCTGTAAGAAATGACCAGCAGGACGATTTCAGAGAGGCCTGGAGAGACTTGCATGAACTGATGCTGAGTGAAATCAGCAGAACCAGGAGAACACTATACACAGCAACAAGACTATACAATGATCAATTTTGATGGACATGGTTCTCTTCAACAATGATGTGATTCAAACCAGTTGTTCTTCGAGGAAGATAGTCATATACATCCAGAGAGAGGCCTGTGGGAACTGAGAGTGAACCACAACACAGCATTTTAACGCTTTCTGTGAATATTTCCAAGCATTTTGTTTTCATTCTTAGGGTGTTTTTTTTCTTCTTCTCTTTCTAGATCTGTTGTTTCTTGTGCAGTAAGATAACTGTATAGATATGTATACATGTACTGTATTTGTCATATAATTTATCCTATCTAGGATGTATTAGATTACCTGTCATCTAGGGGGGTGGGGGTGGGGAGAAGGAAAGGAAAAGCTTGGGGAAAAAAAGTTTTTGGTTTTTTTTTTTGCAAAGGTCAATGTTGAAAGGTCACTCATGTTTTGTAAATAAAAAGCTTTATAAAACAAAAAAAAACAAAAAAAAAACCAAAGAAGTTGTTTGCCTTAAAGTTTGCAATGCTAAGCAATCACTTGTTCATAGTCTAAGAGAAATTGGACTAGTTCCTGAAGATGGGGGTAGGAATGGGGAGATCAGCTCTGCACCATGGAACATCACTTATGACATGCTTACTATGGGTTCTGGGAAAGTGATGACCCAGAATCCTGATTTTATGCAAAGGACCACCCTGCTTGCCCTAAAGAGAAATGACCAATCCAAAGCTGGTGATCAAGAGAGCCAAGATCCATCCTGAGGGAATAGGCTGGCTGACCACTGGGCAAAGTAAAGATAAAATCAAAATCTAGAGCTAGGGGCCAGGGCAAGATCCAGTCTAGGAGTTTTTTTTTTTCCCATGGTTCTAACAGGTATACAGTGGAAGGGCCCCAAGCAAACACATGGTACTTTTTCTACAGACATGAATTCACAAAAGTACCCTGTTAGTGCTCAGCACTCCTAGTATGGTTGCTGAGAATGGTTTCAAAGACCCTGGCCAACTGAATTCCTGCCCCTGGGGCAAGAGACAGTGTGATGGAAGTCATTGTACATAAAAGGTCAGATATGCCCTACCACCTAGATTTTCTCTCCCAGAGAAGAGTTGGGCCCAATTGCTCTGGGTCCTAAAGTAACAAACTCTTCTGGGGAAGGAGGTATTCTAGGTAGGTGAAAGGGTCCTGGTTTTGTACAAACAGAATCAGCAGACATCACAACATATCACCTCCAGACAGTCACACAGAAAAAACATTTCTATCCCCCATAGCGGATTTCGTATCTCCCTTCTTCCCCACAAAGACATATGTAAACAGAACCAAAGTCAAAGTATTCTTTCTCCTCATATTCTTAGACATAAGAGATAGTTTATTTTTAAATGGAAATTTGAGTCAATAATGTTATCAACTATTGCAAGATATTTTACAGAAAGAAAACCGTCAACATTGGGCATTTCTTAAGAAAAGCTTAATAATTTAAAGGACAAAGTAAAAAGAAAGTAAAAAGAAAATTATTTTGTGTTGATGTTGTCTTGGTCCAGGGCTATTAGATAAAACTAACAGAAGAATCCATAAATTAATAACTAAGAATATGGATTTTTTTAAAACTAGTTTTTTAGAACTCCTTAAACGTAATTTTTTAAGTTTTCAGTATTCATTTTTTATAAGATTTTGAGTTCCAAATTCTTCTTCCTTTTTCCCAAGACAGCAAGCAATCTAATGGTTATACACGTGCAATCATGTTAAACATAGTTTCACAATTTAAACCTTTTTTTTTTTTAATGCCACATTGAATATGACAGAAAAGAATGAGTTGAATTGAACAAGAGTTCTAAGAGAACTTACTGTGTACTTAGCACGGTTAGGCAGCTGCTACAGTTAATGAATGTTTAAAATTTGGTCCCTCTCCTAAGAACAAGTCTGAAATTGTCAATTCTCTCTTGACCTCTACTCAAAAAAAGTTGAGAAGCTCTCTATTGTTTCTAGAATAAAATACCAACTTCTCTTTTTCAATTTTACAATTTGGCTTCAAAATAGCTTTCTAGATTGATTTCACATTACCCTCTCTTGTGTACTGTAAATTCCAGCCAAACTGGATTGTTGACTCTTTCCTTGCTTATTGCATATTCTTCTATACTGTTTATTCCCCTTGCCTGTAGTATGCCCTCCATTTCTTGGATCCTCCATTTTCCTTCAAGGCTCATCTCAAGTACAACTTCCCACCAGTTACTTTTCCAGTTTCTCTCCCCTCTCACTTTGTTTTTACTTCTCTGTACTTTGTATATCTCTACAGAACTTGAGCTTCCTGAAGCCAGGCATTGTTTTGTTTGTCTGTGTGCCCTTAGGGTTTATAGTACTATGCTTTGAACATATAGCAGGCTTTATTACAAATACTAACTGAATTTAATTTAATTAAATCTTAGGAGAGGAACAAAAGAGAAATGGATATTATAAACATAAGGCAGAGGCTTAATGCCAACCTACATTGTTTAATAAATAAGATTTCAGAAGAGAAATGAATGTGGCCTAGAGTAAGGTCTATGAGGGTAGTCAGATTTGAGCTAGAGAGAATATAGAATTTTGGTACCTGGGAAAGATGTTAAATGGGAGAATAGAAATAATAATACAGAAGTTGACATGTTGGTGTATGACAAAACAATAGACATAGTCTATTGGATATGAAGTATAAATGTTGGGTATTCGTGAGAAACAAATTTGGATAGTTAAAATGGGGTTAGATACAGAGCCCACTGAAAGTTAAGAGTAGTAGTTTGAAATGTATACTATAGGTGATAGGAAGTCATTATAGATTCTTTAACAGAAAAAGAGAATCAAAGTGTTTGTTTTAAGAGAAAATATGATTGTTTTCTAGGACAATGTTTAATAGGTTGAATAATATTTAACTTTAGATGAATATAAATGATCATTATGTATACAAAAATAAAAAAAAGTTTTACCAAAGTTTTAAGGAACATTATATAACTTGATCTAGCTCCTAGTAAGGAATTGGTTTTTAATTTGGTTAAATTAGTTTTAAACTTTCGGCATTTATGTATCTACATATACACATCAATAAGATGGTTAATATTTTGTGACATAATAATAGAATCTTAAATTTAATTTTTTGGGGTAAACATCATTGTTTCATTTAATCTCAATGCTCCTAAAGATGGGATCTGTATTCTCTTTTTAGAGAAGGGGGGAAGTAAGGCAGAGAGAAACTAATTGGTCCACCTAAGATCACATTGTTGGAAATCGACCTAGAATTTGAACCTGCTTGGCCAGAACAATAATATATTAGACTGGACTACAATTATGTTTCATAGAACCATGGGAACTAGCCATGGTAAATACCATAGTATTTACAGTTTCTTGAGAAATCATTGCCAATCTTCTTTGCCCAGAGGCACACAGGTTGTAAGAAGAGCTGAGATTCCAGTCCTTCCTGCTTCTGCTATGATTCAAATGCCCAAACTTGCCTTAGTTAGAGATTCATTTGGGTTGATAGGCATCTATTTTAGATGACCCTGAAAAAATTCATTGGCATCTTCATTTGAATTAGTTCAGTCACCTTGTTTTCTTCCAGTAATACCTACTTTAAAACTATGGGAATTTTGATTAGGGAGAAAGGGAGATCAAGGTCATTTTGGAGCATGTAGGACAGTTCTGGGTAGAGAGATTTAGACAACTTTAGGACAGCACAAAGATACTAGGTTCTTATGAGTCAGGTGAGAGGGATGTCAAGCATGATGTGTTTGAAAGAAAGCCAATAGAAAGAAGCCAATAGATTACTCTAAAGGCAAACACCTCTTACTTTCAATTTAGCCTTTTATGGACTCCAAGGAGATGTAGTTAGTAACCTACTGTTTTAATAACAGGCTTTGGTGGATGATGACACCAATAATGCCTTATGTCTCAAATGGTCTATGTCACAAGTGGCTGACTCTTGCCTGAAGAAGTCATGTAATAAAGATGTGGGATTAAAGAACAGAAGTTAAAATGGCATTGTATCCCTTGTGAGATCAAGCCCAAACTTTTCATACTGATGTACTGTAGCTACCATCTTATGACCCCACCTAACCTATTAAACTTTTCTCTTACTAGTCCCCAATCAATATGGTTAGCCTGTAGTTTCTCAACTGCACCACTCCTGTATCATGCTTTTACCTACCTAGATAGCTTTATTCATGCTGTCAAGTCCACATAAAAAGTTATTTATTCTTCTTTTTTCTTAGTCTACTGAATCCTAGCCTTTCAAGGACCAGTTCAAGTCCAAGTACTTCTGTAGCAATTTTTATGTCTCAGAGTAAAACCATGGTCTTATAGTGTGACAATAATTGTCTTATGGGGATGTCAAACTGGGAGCCCCATTGTCCTGAAGATTAAAATGTAATTGAGAAATGTTTAACAAAAATAAATAGGCATACAACAAAATGTTAATTTGTGGTTTTTCTAAGTCAATTTGCAACGACAGTTTATTTCACTTTAACACTGTCTTAAAATAACAGAAGTTAACATGCTAAGCACTGATTCATTTTCAACCTTTCTTCATATACTAATATAGCATATGTTAGCTTTCTTAACACAAAGAATGACGAAAATTATTTAATCTTTCCTTTATAAGTCAGTCAACTAATAAGCATTTAATAAGTGCCTACTATGTGCCAGGAATTGTTCTAAGTGATGGAGATTCAAACTGATGAATGGAAATTCTACTTTTAAGGAGCATAACTTACATTCTAGGATTGTGGTTATAATAAATTGTTGGGACATTAGAGTGCATTTTATTGATCCCAAAACATACATTAATACTTGTGTTCTTTTTTCATGGTTGCCTGAAGTTGAGAATAGAATTTTCAGCTATCTTACTTCCTGGGCAATGTGGAGTCCTCCTCCAGTCAAAGGGAAGATGAAAAGAAAGGCAATCTGATGGATGTTGAGGACTTTATTTTGCCTCTAGATAGCTCCTCCTCTGAGATGTGTTAGAAAAACAAGCTCCAAATGTCTGGAAAAGCTTCCTGTCCTAACTAAATTATGCTTTTATCTAGGATCCAGACTTGAACAAAATTTCACAGCCAATTGGAATAGTCTTTTTGTCTGGTTTTTGTCTGATTTTACTTCAGGATTGCTTTCAAGGACTTTTCATTTATACTAATGCCTTCTGATTATTTGAGATGTGTTCTTGCCCAATTAAAGTTATCCTAGTTAAAATGAGATGAGCCTTCTTGAAATTGTTTTTTACCTTTCCTTTGTAATTTCAGTACTTGGCTTCTTGACTTGACCTGTTTTGTTTTAAGCCACATCCTTACATATATTACATGTGTATGTATGTATATTACACACATGTGCATATGTATGTATATTATATATAATATATATATTCACTTCCAACTTATTCAGGGTACTAGTTAAAAGGTCAATACTACTTTCATTTCTTCAATACTATTAAATGATTTTATTTTATTGACTCAACAGTGATTTAGCAAATATTTCAGTGTCTACTGTTTTGCAAAGTACTGTGCTGAATACTATTAGAATGTGAGTTCCTTGAGATTAATGACTGTCTTGCCTGTCTCCCCTCACATCTTAGAATGATGCTTTGTATATATAGTTAGTACTTAATAAATGCTTTTTAATGCATTCATATATATATATATGTATATATATGCCTTCTACATTCAAGGAGCTTACAATCTACCGCAAACGAAGTGCAACTATGTAAAATACTGAATAATATTACAAATAATAGGTTAGAGATTTAGCAATGAGTCAAATGACTGATACACCAATGCTTTATAAAACCCAAATATACTAGTAGGAGATCCTCTTAATCTTAAGAGAAGGTTAAGGTCATTGTGGGTTGTTGTGAGAATCAATTGAGATGATGTATGTGTAGCAGTTTATAAATATTAGCCATTATAATCTAGTCTAGCATAGAGCTCTGGACTTGTAGTAAGGCAAACCTGAAATGAAATTCTTCCTCAAATACTTACTAGCATTGTAACCCTTGACAAGTCACTGAACCTCTGACTCATCAGTAAAATGGGTTAAAATTAGCACTTACTACTTCACAGGGTTCTTGTGAGGAATGAATGATAAAGAGATATAAAGCAGTTTAAAAACTTTAAGGTACTTTATAAATATTAGTGGTTACTATTGCCAGGTACAGAGAGAAATAAAGTTATAATTGAAATCAATAAGGATTTATTTTGCTCTCCAGTAATGTTTTTATTCATCTCTTACGTATGCCCAGGATGATTTCCCATGGTAGCTATTTTAGATCTGCATTCTTCCCTAGGTCCTCCTCCTAATTCCCTTTTTCTTATCTCCTACTCTATTGGGGAAAAAATTGAAGTCAGCTGGCCTGAACTATGCCATCTTCACCTTAGCATTATCTTTGTATTCACATTAATCTTGTCCTTTCAATCTGTATCAGAGGAGGAGATGAGGACATTTCATACGGGCAGGAAAGCATAAGCAAAAATGCAAAGATACTTGTTTATATACAGAAGATCATGATTTCATTTAGGTTGTGGTAAAAGGTGAGGTTGGAAAAGAGGTCGGTGTCATGTTGTGAAAGGCCTTGATAGCTACTTTATCTACTTTATCTTGTTGACAGTGAAGAATCATTGAAGGTTTTTGAGCAGGACAGCGATAATCATAAGATTGTAGGATGTGGAATTGGAAAGAATTTTAGTGATCATTTAGACGAGACAGCACATTTTACAGATTAAAAAAAAGTGAAGTACAGAAAAGTTATATGTATACTTAGTCTGGCTCTCACATTTACTAGAAGTCTTTTAACTACCAGACTCTGCTTTTTACATTACACCATTCTAATTAAAGTAATCCATTCTAAACCTCTCTGAAATAGTGATACTATTTTTAGTAATTTGTTTTTGGGTGGGTGGGGGACAGATCTTGTGAATTATAAGGAACTTGATAAAGACTAATGAAAGTTGATAGTCCACATGGGCATGATATTAGTTCATACTTCAGATTGTCACTCAAAATTACAGATAGCTTCAATTATAGATGTTATTTTTTGAGAAAGATTTTTTTTCTAGATTTATGATAGAAAGTCAGTATTTTTTTTTAAAAATTGCCTGATTCCTTAAGGCAGCTACTTTGTCAGATTTAAAGGGTCATAATACAGTGTACTATCTGGAGGAATGTCTGAGAACCCACCATGAAGGCTAAATTATCTGACCCAAAATGAAAAGAAAGGTGTGAAAATCTCATTCATTGAAAATCCAAGTATTACACAGTTGGCCAGAGTCTGAATTACTCTACCCAAATTTCTTCCTCACTCACTTACATCTGGTAACTTTGGTCATTCATGGGAAAAATAAATTCCAATTCAGGACAAAGTTGTGAGAAAAGTATCTGTGAAGTGAGAATAATGAAGGGGAAAAGCAATGAAAGATCAGAGTCCTGCCCATGGGTTTCTTTTAAGATAGCTTAGACTGCAATTTTTTTTTATGGTTTAGATGATTTTTGTTAAAAAAAATTAAATTACTATATATGCTATTCAGCACTTGACTCTGAGCTTTCAGCTGTTATCTTAAAGCACTTGCTTCTATTTTCCTGATCCTACCTCTGTTGCCATAGAAACAGGAGTGGAATAGGAAACTGGCAGGCAGCAGCCAGCAACTGAAATTAATGAGCATTCTAACTCTCCACCTGTGGCTGCTGTTTCCCATTTCAACTCCTGTTTTAATGGAAATGAGCAAGTAAGGTAAGGCATTCACCAACACAAGAAATAAAAGTCTAGAACCAAACTTTGATTTTCTTCAGAGCTGTTGATCTGGCTACATAGGCACTGGAAGAATTCAGGGAGATTTTTTTTTTTTCTTTTTTATGGCTGGATTGATAGCCTTCCTTTAAAGGTGTAACTTGAAATGTTCAGTTGTGTAACTTTCATTCCTAATGAACTCAAAGACAACATATTTTTCTGGAAGGTGAGGTGAAAGGTAGCTAATTGAATTAAAAGCAAAAAAAAGAAAAGTTTACAATAAACAAAACACCAAACTATCCTAGAGAAGGAAAGCCTTTTGTTTTAGCAACAGTAAATCAGTTTTATGTCTAACCCCCCCCCCAAAAAAAAATTGTTAATACGCTTCAGATTTTAGTTTGATCACTTTTTATTTATTATAATCAATTCTAAGTTTGCAACTGCCATTTGAAGAGTTTGAATTCCATTACTGGCAAATTTTCAAAGGTTATCCCTCCAAAGTTCCTTTTCTTATAGATACAGTTTAGTTCCTTAATGTTCTATTGTAATAGCATTACTATTTTAGGTTATGGTTGATTCCTTCGCTTGCTCTCTTGTGAACTGTGGGCAAAAAGTTTTCACATACTAATAATTTCAGGTAACCCTGAAAATATTTATTAAAATTTGAGAGAAATTTATTATTAAAAGTTTAGCAGGACATAATTCTAAATACTCTTGATAACAAATAATAAAAATAAAAATTTCAAGAAGAAGAAAATACTTTTTTTTAAAAGAAGGCACAAAAACAAGTACATCTAATTTAGGCAAGCTAGTTGAAGCTAGTTGGTCCTGACCTTTGTTCCATTTAACCCTTGAAAAATAGAAGCATCTGTTGTAAAGATATCCTTGCATTGATGGGAGATACTTTTGTCAGTTAAAGCTGTGAATGGAGACCTCAGAGGCTTCCAAGAAGTATTTTGTTTGTTTGCACTTTTAATTAACAAAGAAAATAAGGGTGCCTTTTTGAATTTTTGCTTAGACACCCTTGATTTGAACTTGTTGCCCTTTAAAAGACACGAACAAAACAGCCAAAAGTAATAATGTCTTTTAGAAGCTTGCTCTATTTTTATTGAGCTGGTCTTTGAGGAGTAACACAATAATTAAAAACAGAACTGCTTGCAGTTTCTGTTTGGTACTCATGTTTACTCTGGTTCTCCCTAGGTTTGGATCTTCTTAAGCTATTTGAATAGGCACTAACTCTTTAATTCTACTTTGGTACTTTTGTTCAGATTCCTAGATTACAACTGAATTTCCTTTCAAGGTTGTATGGCCTAAAACAAAACTAGTTGTTTTTTTTTTTTTTTTCCCCCACTTATGCATCTTTAGAATTGTCAGTGGACTCATAAGCATTGTTCAGGGTTTATCATATTTGATAATTACATTAAAAGAAACATATTTGAGAAATTCTGGTACTCCTGGGTCCCTTTGCTCAAAGTTGGCAATTTAGGATAAGTTGAAATCACTAGGGTAGCCATTGAATGTTTAGTCAATCACGGTAATTTCATTATTGGGTATGGGGGAATTACTTTTTATCCTGTTAAAGTATCATTCCCCATATTAACCTGATATCTTTGATCCCAGGATTACAAACTAGAAAAGAGAAATGGCTTTTTCAAGGATATACATGTTTACAAGAAGGACAGTTCTTGAGGGAAAATTGGCTATAGAGACTCACTTATTAATTAATTGTACTTTACTTTTTTAAAATTGTTAAAAGCTTCAGATGTCTAAAAACATTTATAGTGTTTTTGTTTAGTTTGTATAACATAATTGTTTATCTATTTAGATGATATAAAATTAATCTCAGTCCATATAAAATGCTGGATAAAATCTTTACAGATTTAAAAAATACTATTTCAAAAATGTCATAAACAATATCTTTTTAGGGGTGGGATTGTGACATCAGAAAGAACTTAGCTGTTTGCCATGCAGTTGACATTAGTTCATTTGCAAATTGAGTTCAAGGCTGAAGTCACCTTTTGGAATCATAGCATCCAAGGTAATTAACATTTAATTTATAGTAATATTTCTTAAAATAATGCACATTTAGATTTTTCATAAAGTAATTATTAAAATACCAATAATAACAATAAAAATATTGCCTTTGGAATTAGGATTTAGAGTTGGCAGTTGGGGTTTATGTAAAGTCAATTTCAGTAAGAAATAATTTTGAATTTCTCCTTGATAATATATTATTTGAAGATGTACATGTGATACCTAACTTTAATGGCAAATGGAAAACATATATAAGCAGTTACAAACAGCCAGCTCATATGAATGGGGGAAAAGGAGTCCCAAATTCTTAATACCAAAGGATTCCAACACCTGTTGAACAATGACTTTTTTCCCCCTCAAATTCAAGGTACCTAAAGAATGACTTGATAAAATTTAGAGAGATACCTTTTCTTACACAAATTCAGAAAGTGAACAATTTGCCTTTGCCCAGAATTTCCCATCTCTTTTTCTTGGAGTCCTTAGTTGCCGTGTCCAGAGACTTGTGATTTCACTGCCTCCTAGGAGGTATATTTCAGTGCACAGGAAAGAAGTCAGCTATTTGTATTCAGGACCTGTGATGTGTTAGGTAAAATTCTGGATACTATGATGACTACAAAATAAATAAACTTTGTTCATGACCTCAAGGACCTTGGTTCATGACTTTACTGGGTAATGGAATGTGATGTTCCATAAAAGGAACAGCGATAAAGTATCATAGGATTGTCAAGTAGAAGAGAGAAAATGAATTTAGGGGAAATAGGAAAAGTTTCATGAAGAACTTAGTTTGTAGTTTGCATTTTAGAATAAAATAAAGATTTGCCCTATTCCTATCCAAACTTACTTGTTCCACCATATCTAACTATATTATGATAGGAATATAATATAATAGGAAAAAAAACTGATTTTCAAATTTTTACAACACAACCTATGCATAAAATTGGGAACTGTTTTCACTATTCTAACTTGTAATTTAACAATACCTAATTTCTTTCAGTAGATATCATTCTACTTTTATATTCTACTTTTATTTATTATAATTCCTGGCATAACTTTGCTATTTCATATGTCAAAATCAATTTCCTTTTAATTGAATTTTGCTTTTCCCCCAAGTTTTCTTTGATGTTTTAATTTTCAGGACTCATGAAAATTATATCCTAAAATGGCTTGGAACATGTAGAACATAACTTGATTAGAAGTTCAGGATTGACTATTTCTTTCAGAGGGTAATATATTTGTAACCTGGATAGGATTATATGAATTTGAAGGAAATGAATTCAACTATATAAACTTGTCCTTTTAAAAAATATTTTTTGTTTATATTAAATCAACTTTATTTGGAGAAATTCCTTATGTTTTGGGCTTGATTATCCAAAATATGAAACTATGTAAATAATCTTCAAAGTAGTATGTTTCCTTTAATAGTTTCAGTAAAAATTTATTTTTCTGTGTATCTTTTGAAGAAGTCATGTGTGTTTCCTCTCATGTTGAATACTATTCACTTACCATGTTCACTGTGAAAAGTGATCTTTGTTTAACAGTGATTACTTTGAATATATATTGGAGAAACTGAAAAAACTTGAAAGTTTCAGTAGAATACTTTGTCCTGATGAAGAAATGTAGACACATGAAATTTTTTACAGATGTGAGTTAATGTAGAAAAAAAATTGTCTAAAGAAATTTCCTTTAGCTGTTACTTTAAAAAAAATTCCTCTCTGAGCTTCCACTTTTTAACCTGAATTAACTTTAAGAACATTAAAGATTGGAATATATTTGGAAATTTGGTGTTTTACTATATATATATATATATATAACTAGTATTTATTTTGATACTTTAATTTTTCTTAGTTAATTGTTTCCCATGGAAAGATAAAATGAAAAATATTCCCATTTAAATAAAATTCACTTCTTAATAGGAGACATAATAGAATAACATATATTTACATCTTTGGCAAATTGGTGTATGTAATAGTTTTATGTAGTTGCAGTGGGCATTTTAGGATAAAATAAAGATATGCCCTGTCCCTGCCCAAGTTTTCCTTGTCTTAAAAAAAAAATGAGTACTAGTGAACTAAAATGTTACCTGGGAAAAATCTTGGAAGCTTGGAAAGTTAATGAAAGGGAAGATATATAATCTAGTCATGAAATAGATTTACATTCATTTAAGTTGAAATATATTCTACAAGTAAAACATCTTAATTTTTTCCATTAGATTTGCAATTCATCATTAAATACTGGTTTCTATTTGAACATATTTTAGTGTGTGAACTTATAGATGAAACCATATTAGCAGTGCTTGGATTGTGCAGAAGATTGAACAGTTGATATTCTTGCCTAGTACAAAATCTAACAAAAACCTAGTAGCTTCTAAGCATAAATCTACAAAAAGAAGCATATGAGGGGCAGGTAGGTGGCGAAGTGGTTAGAGCACCAGCCCTGAAGTCAGGAGGACCTGAGTTCAAATCTGGTCTCAGACACTTAACATTCCCTAGCTGTGTGACCCTGGGCAAGTCACTTAACCCCAATTGCCTCAGCAAAAAGAAAAAAAAAAATAAGCATATGAAGACTAGCTAATGATTTTTAGTAAAGTATCACCTACAAATTTAATAGTTGTGCAGAAGATTATATTTAGAATTTATAACAGATTGTATGTAAGTGCCTAGGCATATACATTGATTTGGCCCAATTTGGAATGAAAAAGATATTATTTGGGTCACAAGAGGAAATTTAAAAGTGTTTGAAATTTGAAAGAAAATAAAGTAATGGTGTTTAAAAGTCAGAATCTTTCTGATAGTCAGGGTAGTTAGGATGATAGATGTGATTAAAAAACCAGCAGTGTTATCCTAAAATGCATCCCATACAAAATAAAGCGAATAGTGGTGTTGAAAGAAAAAATAAAAATTTTAAAAGCATGGTGTTGAAAGCTTAAGACTTAAGCAGACCAAAGAATCAGAGACCTAGAGTTGGAAGGTATCTCCCAGATCATCCTGCAAAACCCCTTCATCTTGTAGAGGAGAATTTCAAAATATTTTATATTAAATTTTTAGGGGATGCAAGATTCTTTTAAAACTATTTTGTAATACAATCCTTTAGAATCATGACCTTTAATTCCTTTCAACATTTCCCCTGTGGTCACTTCTTATAGTATAAAATGAAACACAAGGACTGTGTGTGAGGGACTTGGGGTTTGGGGTGCTTTTCAAGTTTTTTGGAAGTTGTTCAACTACTAGAAGGATATGGTAGCGTTTGTATTTTAAGAATAATCCTAACTTGAGTAGAATATCTAGTTAAGAAAGAGCATCTAATAGCAGTTGTAGGGAGAATGCCAAAACCATCTTAGTTATTTCATTCTAGGAATGAATGAGGAAAAATTCCAATCTCAAATATATTAGTTTAATATTCAGAGAAGCAATATGCTGTAGTACAGTGCTATCAAACTCAAATAGAAAGGGGTCCCTGCAATTCTGCACAAAATATATGGTTTGATGTTGACACTTCTGGTGGATTAGATAGAGAATTGTTTTCAAAGACAAGAAGAGCTGGATTCAAATCCTGTCCTTGACACAGACTGCCTGTGAGTCTGAGCAAGTCACAGTCTCTCAGCTGGCAACTCTATAAGTTGTAAAGGAAGTACCAGCCTGCATTGATGGTGAGTGTTTGTTCTCTTAAGAGTTCCCCATGCCATTAAAATTACTGGACTATTCCCTAGCTCCATTAAATACCTCAATGATGAATTAGTTAACCACTTTGGGCACATTAATGCATAGATTATACTATTTCATTGATATATTGATGTGTTTAAAACTTTCAGATAATATTTATAAAATAACATAATGTTTTAAGTCACAAAAAGTTAATGTGTTCATCTGAAAATAAATCCATGTTATGTAATCAAGTGATTTTTTTTTTTTTCATATCTCTACACCATTCAGGTATACTAAGATTTTACTAATTGAAAGGATAGTTTTTCCCCCCCAGATTCTGCTTCACATTTAGGTTAGTTTAATTATTTATATATATAAAATGCACTGTGTAGAATACCTGCTTGTTTAAATATGGCATATATGATTTGGCAGCATTTTAACTTGCCCAAATTTAGCTGTAGTGATGTTTGGGCTAGAATCCCAACTGGTCCTGGAGTGGAGTCTTGCTGGGACATTTGTGTGTTGTATTATTTACTACGCATTATGGGATTTTCTGAGTTGGTTTTGGAAGACTCTTATGAAAAAAGAAAGTTTTGAATAAGAGGTTAGATGAGAAATAGATGTATTTTGAGAGGTTATTTGAATCTTTAACATAGCTTTTAAATAAATTTGTGGAGAAATAATCAGGAAAAAAAGGAACAGGAAAAGTATGGTTTGACTTGATTAGAGGGAAATTATGAGAAAAAAAATGAAAATTGATCCATGTGACAAAACAATTATAATATAGCTTTTGAAAATTGTGGAAGATAGGATAAGGTATAAGTTTCAAGGATATGAAATTTCAGTGACACTTAACAGAATACCAAATAGACCAAAGTTTTACATATTGTATCCTAAGCAAATGAATAGTTTTATATAAAGATAAATTTACGTTCTTACAGCATTGAAATCTAGCATACATCTTCATTTAATTGGTATATAACATAAAGAATATAGAATAGTATAAAGGTATAATTTAATTGGCTTTTGTAAAAACAGTATACTACCTACATTCATATTCCTTATTTCTTTGTCATAAGAACTGTGAACCTAATCAGAATCCCAAATCACATTTTGAAATGAGATCCTGGATACCCACTCAAACTATACCATTAATAATTCACACTTCATTTTCTTCCAAAAACTTATGCATTTTAAAACAGATATACAGTCTGGTCAGTGAGATATTCTTTATTTATATATAAATTATTTTCAGGAAATAAGTTAGGGACTTTCAGATATGCAAAGAATGACTAAATTTTTGAAGTTTAAAGATATTGTAGAATTAAGTGAATTATTTTAATTGTCTTTCAGGTGGTAACATAAAAAGTACAAGTTAAAGTACTAGGAAAGTAAAAATATTTCTAACATGTCATTTTATACATCTCAGGATTATTTTTACTTTTGCAAAGTCAGCCAAATTTAGGTGAACTTATAAATTTATAAGGAAAAATAATTTATTCTTATGATTGGTAGTTGCATAACAACTGCAAAAACAATTTATCATTATAATTGATAAAATAAAAGATGTTCATTTTGCAAGACTTTAGGGTTTCTTTAAAAATAAATATATTAATGCAGAATCTTTATAGTTTTCACTTTGAGCTGTTGATCAACAGAAGTTCAATTCACTGGTATTCACACATCATGTATATGTTAGGCATTTAAGTTTACAAATACCTATGATGTTCTAGGAATGCTCCAGGAGTTTTGTTCCACAAATACAAAGACTATTTAGAGAGAAAATAATAGTGCCACACCTCCTGTTGGGAAGGCAACATGTTGTGTGGTGGTGATTGTGTTGTTTCAATTGTGTCCAACTATTCATGACCCTATTTAAGGTTTTCTTGGCAAAGATACTGAAGTAATTTGCCATTTCCTTCTCTAGTTCACTTTGCAGGAAATTGAGGCAAATAGAGTTAAATGATATGTAGCAAAAGGTGTATACAAAAGAGATGAAGGCTTATTGAAAGAAAAGGTGAGGAGGCCTTAGCAGCTATAGTGATTCAAGAAAGGTGTCATGTCAGAATAGGTGGTGCTTAAACTGAGTCTTGAAGAACTCTGAGGGACAGAGATGATGAGTGTATTTCAGATATGATAATAGGCACCAGCAGGAATTTCAATAGTTGTGAATGAGAGAATATTCAAAAGTTGCTATTCTTTGATCTGGTTGTACATTTGAAGATTTTATAACATGTCACTCCAACTACATTAGGTTTTGAAAAACTGGAACTCTTACATCAAGAATTAATATTGTTTTCCTCCATTCAATGTGAATTCCCTCATATCTTCTCCACTCCTTTAATCTTGTTAATATCTCTCATTCTTCTCTCCTGTATCTGTGACCTTGCTCCATCAATTAGTCTCTCAGAAAAAATAATGAATTATATTTTTATCCCCAGTGTGTAGCATAGTGCCTGGTACATAGTAGGTGATAATAAATGCTGGTTGGTTGAATGATGGGACAGTAATAATTGTCAGTGGTGAAAAAAAAAATTTTTAGCTTGTTTTTTCCATGTCACAGATGTTTATATTGGAAAAGATAGAAACAAAATAGTTAATAGGAAGCTGATGCCTGAGATAAATATTAATCTTTAATATAGCATTAGCTGCTTTTAATAAATTTTAGTCATGAGGCTCAGATGAACTATATATTGGAGTTCTGAAAGAACTGACTGGTGTGACTACTTAATCATTATCAGTGATCATAATCTTGAAAAAATAATATAGAACAAAAGAGATACTAGATTAGAGAAAAGCAAATATCCTAGTTTTCAAAATCAGGTAATAGAATGGGAGTCTACAAACTATAGGCCAGTGAGCTTGACTTCAAATCCTGGCAATATTCTGGAATATATTAAAATGTAGCCCAGATAGTAAATGTAGCTACAGGGCTTACTCTTTCAACCCTTGGTTCACTTGTGCTAGTAAATTGAATCCTAAAAATTGACTGTACTCCCAGGTATTCTAATGCTGTCAGTTACAGCATCTGATTCTCCTAATATTGTATGCTAATGTCAGTTAATAACTTTTCAGTATCATTTAACCAGTTGAGTTAAGTTTCCTTTATCTTATGAATAAACAATTAGTATCAGTTTTTTTTTTTTATAAATAATTCTTACTGAAGAGATACAATAAAATGCAAACTATAAAAACATTCTCCATAATGAGAACTCTATACCTTGGTTTTTTGGGAGAGTGGGATCAAACTTGAAGTAGTAGCTACAAAAATTCCTCCCACCAAGTTTACTTCCAAACGTGAAGAGATGTTCTTTTCCTTACAGAAATCTGTGTTTCTGCTGTTAACTAAGTAGGTTTGCTGCTGTGCTGGGTCATTCAGGTTATTTCTCATGATATCATGGTGTTTCACTGAACTCAGTGGCTGCTTCAATGACCTTTTTTTCTTTTTTTTTTTTTAATTCTACCTTAAAACAAGTAAACAAATCTAGTCACTCTGCCTTTGACTGTGTTGTTACTTCAAATTATTATTCTAGCTCTCTTACCTTTTACTGAAAGTCTTAAAAAGGAGTACGCTGTTAATATTCAATTCCTTGTAATTTGGCTTTGGTTTCCAATCTTGAATTGGTTCTTTCCCAGTTCACTAATGAATTCATTATATTCAAATTGATAAGTTTTCTTTTTCTTTACCTGGCAACATTTGGCAGTGGACCACCCTTTGCTTAATACTCTGTTCCCTTGGTTTCTACAATGTTTCACTTTTATGCTTTTCCTTGTACCTCGGTATGATCATAGATTTAGAGTTGGAAAAGATAGCCTTAAGTATGGGAGTCAGTATTCAAGCCCTATAATTTAATATCTATCACTTTTTCCACTCAACCATGCTACCTCTGTTTACTCTTTTTGGTCCTCATTCTACTCCTGTCCCTTAAATAAGACATTTTCCAATGTTATTTCCCTAAGTATATTCTCCTGTTCATTCTCTAAATTTATTCCCTTGATGATTTCTCTTCTCATTTCAATTTTGCCTTTTTGCATAATGATTCCCAAGTCTGTACCTCCATTTTTCTCCCTGTGTTCCTTCTTTAATTCCAACTACCTGTGGGTACTTTTAACCTCATGCCCAGTGTTTTCTTAAAAATGAAATAATCATATAACCCTCTCCAATCCATCCTCTTCACCAATCCTCAAAGAATCTTATTGATGCATAAGTGGAGAGACACTGACTTTGGAGTCAGAGGAATTAGATTTAAATCTTGACTTTGTTTCTTCCTACCTGAGTAACCTTAGACAGTTACTTTTATTTTGCTTTGTGTGCATTTATCTCTATAATGAAGATGTTAAATTAACCGAGCTTTAAAGTTTTTTCTAGCTCCAAATAAAAAAGTCTGATGATGCTCTGTAATCATTTTTCTTTTCAAGAATCTTAAGTAGCTCTCTGTTGACTACAAAAGAATATTTAAAAGCCTTAATTTTGATATTTAAAGGCCCTCCCCTATTTGGATCCAAACTATATATGTAGTAGGGAATCAAGGAATTTACTATCCAGTATGTGTTTTTTTCTTGTGTGGTACAATTCAGAAACTGGCAGTTTAAGATATTAAATCTATTAAATCTCAGTCAACTGAATGTAGTGCAAGATTATATTTGGCATGTTTTGATGTAATAGGTAAGTTTAATAATATGTATATGATATTTTCCCCAAAATATCTTTAATAATCATAAATCATTTAAAAATCATAAATTTAATGTTTCAAAAAATAAAAAAACATGAAATTCTACATATTTGTCTAATATATATTAGTAACAACTTATATTTATAATGGCAATTTACAGAAATAAATGCTTCAAACATTATCCTGGTACAAAATGTTGTAGTGTAGGTGATGTAAATATTAGCATTCCTGTTTTATAAATGAGGAAACAGAGGTTGAATGGTTTGCCAGACAGTATGGGTTATACAGATGATATGTGGTAGAGCTGGGAATCAAGCCAGCTTTCCTGACTTCCAAGGTCCATGCTCTTAAAATACAGTTGCTTGATTTTTGCCAGAATCTATTGCCAGTAAAGATTTACTTCAGTTGTTACCTTGGCTTCAGGTCTCTTTTCTTTAGTGATCTTCAGGTGAAGACTTTGTGATCACATATTAACAAGAATATAAACAAGAAATGTTTAACAACTGGCTCTCAAAAAAAAGTTTAATCTGAATTATTAAAGTGTTTTTATCACTTAAGTCTAGACAATCAACAAAAATAAATCTAATTTATAACTTTTGTGGATTTCTAAAATAAAAATGTTTTGAAAATTTATCAGTCGCCTCTTCAGAACCCCGTGAATTGGCTGCAGCACAACATTGGATTAGGAATGTCATAGAAGGAAATTTTGGTTAGAAACAGATTGGACCAGATGCTGTCTTATGTCCTGTTCAAATCTTATCTGTAATTTGGAGTATCCAATAATTTTTCCATGGACATTAGATGTAGACTATGAGAACCACTGTTATCAGAAGAATCATAGACTTGAAGTCTGCATTAGGAAGCTATTTGTTTGATGTTTTTAGTAATAATAAACTTTGGAATTAAAGACTTTACATGTTGATTGCATTAATCAAGGCCATCAAATGTTTTAATTTTATTCTTTGTTATAGAACAATTAGATGGAGAGCAGGAGAAAAGTTTAAAAAAAAATGCAGCTATCTAAGGAAAAAAAGAAACAAAACAAATTCAACTCCTCCTATGTCAGATTCTACCTAAATCTTGTCAAGGCCTAGATCCTCTTGATTAAAGTCTTGAAGTCTTTTTGAGAACTTTTGTCTTTCTTCCCAGGCCTAGTATAGTTCTGGGCATACTAGTATTTCTACTTGTTTATCAATGAATTAGATTTGATTGTCTTAAAATTAAACCAGTGTCAAATTTCTTATGTTGCTAGGCACAAAGGCCCTGTAAAACAACTTTTTAATTGCTCTAATGTACTTTGTAAAATATGCTTCTTAAAAGTAGACTTTGGGGGGGAAAAAAAGTAAACTTTGCCAGAATTAATTTTATAAGGCACTAAAATAAGACAGTACAATGATTAAAGTTTATAGAATCTTGGCTTGGCTGAGGATTAAATTCAAACTTCTTACTAAGTTCCCCATGATCTGGTTTCAGCCTAAATTTCTAGCCTTATCTGTACTTATTCCATGTTGTAATGAAACTGTTCGATTCATTGTCCCAATAATATACCATTTGCTCTACTGCTTCTGTGTTCTTTCTTTTTTCTACAACAGTGTGTCAAAATTAAATAAAAATGAGTCCACTAAATAGTATATAAAGATCCCTGTGGGCACATATTTTAAGAAAATGATACATTAACATTAACTATGCAGTAACACTTTGGCAAATTTATATAAATCCATATAAATAAATTTATATAAAATATTATAAATATATGTACATGTAAATATATATATATATATATATATAAATATTTATTTTGTTAGATATTTCCCAATTACATTTTAATGGTTCTGGTCACACTTAGTAGTATTGTGAGCTACCTGTTGATAGTATGCTTAACACCTTTGGCCTAGAATATTCTTTCCCCTTCTTTCTGATTATCAGAATATAAATTTAGAAGAAAACATTTGGTTTCCATTTCTCCTAACTATGGGTAGATCCAAAAATTTTATCTAGAGCCCTCTTCTCTTTGTGTTCTTTTACTTTCTCTCCTAGTTTGGGACCAGAACTCTGGCCCCAATATATTAATTATTTATTGGGTTATTTGCAAATGGGTGTGTCATAGGTAACACAACATATTGAAAACAACTTAGAATGACAGAACTCAAGAAATGGAAAAGGGCTTCATGGTCATCTAGTCAAAGAAATGAAAGTAACACTCCCATCACTCCAAAAAAGATGGCCAGCTTCTTCTTGAAAACTTAGAAAAATTTTTTAAAATCATATTTGATTTTTCCAAAAACATGTAAAGATAATTGAAAATTTTCAAAGAGACAGAATCTAACTGTTGCTTACAACCATTTCTTTTTGAGAAAGCTGAATTGGTTAGGAAAATTTTCCTGATATCAAGTCTGTATTTTCCTTCTTTGAAGCTTCCACTTACTGTTTCTGGTTCTGCTCTCCAGGACCAAATCAAAAAATTCTAATCCCTTCTCCCATGATAGCCATTCAAATATTTAAAGAAAACTATACTATCCCCTTTGAGTCTTTTTTCTTGACCAAACAAGTCCAGTTCCTTACATTGAACTTCATATTGCATAGACTCATTCATTTTCTCCTAAAACCCATCTCTCTTCTAAAACTTCCTCTTTCTCTTGAGGATACTATTCCAGTACCCTAAATTTATCACCTTAATGTCATCCTCAATTTGTCATTCTCATTTTCAGTCAGATAATACATAAAATTCATTGCCAAATCTTAATATCTCCAAACATCTTTGTATCCTTTCTTTTTTTTTTTACTCATATACAACCAGTATGCTCAATCAGGCTCTCTGATCCTCTCAGTTAGATTATTTTAGTAGCCTTCAGATTGGTCTCTTGCCTTAAGTTCCTTTCTTTTCCCCAAATTTATTTTATTTGAAGAAACAAAATAAGCAAAAAGAAAAACAGCAAAGCAATACAAAACAAAAGAGAACATTATCATATGCCCAGCAGGACATTAGAAAGGATTCAAAATATGACAAATGCCAATTGAAGAAAGTATATATTAGTAGAAGACTTTATATTCATGTGCCTGTCTTTTCTTTACTTCCTTGTAAATTGTTCTTTTTTTCTCTGCTGCAAACTTTATTTACTTTATTATTTTTTCCCCTTTGAGATACCCCTCTACCCCCAAGCAAGCTATAGCACACATGTACATATATGTAGAAATAAATACATACAACATTCACCCCCCCCATACACACATCTTTCCTATCCCTGTTGACTCTTTCATTAAATTCTGCTCTGTAACTTGGCTATTACTTAATTTCTCCTTACCCATGAATCCCTCCCTTGTCTTCTTTCCTCATCCTTTATTTCTCCATCAGCCCATCCTTCCCCCATTATTTCTTTATAGATTTTGTAGGATGCTATACCTTTCATGGTTTATATGTAGTGTTGTCTATTGAACCTATTCCCCATGGGAGATTTTCAAAACTATGAACCTTCCTCCCCCCCTTTAATGCCTCTGTGTCTATTCTTATGTACCTCATTTGTATGTGATTGATATTTTTACCTTAACTCTGCCAATCTTTCTTTTGAGCTACCTTGTTGTTGATGTGAAATTATATACACATATATATGTATATATACGTATGTAAATATACACATATATATACACACATATATAAAAATATTAATTTGGCTATGTTTAAACAGTTTGTCCATCTTAAGTTCCTTAAAATTGCTCTTTGTTCTTGGGCCTTATATGTTAAATTTTCTGTTACATTTGGATTTGGTTTGTAGAAAGTCCTGAAAATCTGCAAATTCATTGAAGATCCATTTTTTTTCTAGATAATTTTGCTGGATATGATATTCTTGGTTTCAGGCCTAGCCCTTTTGCTTCTCTATACATATGATTCCAACATCTGTGGTGTTTTATTGTAGCTGCTGATAAGCTTTGTACAATTTTAATTGTAGCTCCAGCATATTTGAATTTTTTTCCTTGTTTCTTGCAAAATTTTCTCTTTGATCTTTAATTTGATTTTGCAACTTGGCAAATAATATTCAGAAGTGTTTTCCACAAAGGATCCCTCTTTGAGGTGGTGAGTGGTAGATTTTTTTCTATTTTTACTTTCCTCTCAGGTTCTATCATTCCAGGACAATTTTCTAGGATTATTTCCTACATTATTGTATAAAGGTTCTCTTTTTGGTCACAACTTTCTGATAGTCCAATTCTTATATTTTCTTTTCTTGAGATGTTCTCCAGATCTGTTGTTTTTCTTATGAAATGTTTCACATTCTGTTCTATTTTCTTTCTTTATAATCCATTTTGTTATTTCTTAGTCTTTCATAGCTTCACTGTCTTCCCCTTGCCTAGTTCTAATTTTCAAAGAGTTATTTTCATCTTTTAAATCCTGTATCTCCATTTCTAATTGGTTAACTTTTTTTTCATAATCTTCTTATTTTTCTTGTATAGTTTTAAATTCCCACTCAAACAGCCCAGGAAGTGTGTGTGGTTTCTGCCTGAGGGATCCCCACTGGATGTTTCTGTGGTGCTGGTCTGGAGGTGTTTGCACTTCAGACAGGTTAATCCTGGCCTAGATCTTTTTTAGATCTTGTCAAGTTGTTTCTGGTGAACCCCAGTTCTGCCCCAAGTCTTCTTGTTTTTTCACCAGTCTATGTTTGCCCTGAGGTACAAATTTTTTTCTATTTGTAGGGGAAATCAGGAGAGCTTGAAATTTACCGAACAACTCTGCTATCTTCCCAGAATCATCCTCTTTTTCAATCCCTATTTATAAAGCTTCTAAAGTGATTCATATCTCAATCAGTAAATCCAGTGGCTCCTTGTAACTTCCAGGATCAAGTGTAAATTTATTGCTTGTCATTTAACACTCTTCACAATCTGCTTCTAACTTACTTTTTCACTTTATTACATGGTATCCTAGACTGCCCTTTTTTCAGGTTGCTCCATATCTTACCTTTACCTTTGTACTGGCTCTTTCTCTTTTTTTGGATTTCAGTCCCTTTTTACCCGGTCTTCTTAGAATCTTTGCTTTCCTTCAAGATTCCATGCCACCCTTTCCATGAGCTCTTTCCTAGTCCTCCAGCTTTGGACTTTGTGTATATGACTTTACTTCTGTTATGGTGTAAACTCCTGCAAGGCAGACTCATTTCTTTTTGTCTCTGTATTCCCAAGAATATCTCTAGCAAAATGCATGGAACATGATAGGAATGTGGGACAGTATCCACCACAAAAACAGAGACTCTCAGAGTAAAAACAAGCAAAAAGGGATTTATTACAATCTTGTGAGAAAGGGCATTTCCCATCTGATGTGATGGTTGTCAGTAAAAAAGAGTGCCAAGTAAAAACTGCAAAATACAAGATTAAATGCCCTGAAGGCAGAAGTCCCATTCCCCCCCCCTTTTCTCCCATTGTTTGGGGGAGTCCAGGTTTACATTCTAATTCCAGAAATCTAACCCAGAAATAAAAGGATTCAATATAATAATAAGCTCTTATTTTAAATTTCCCTATAGAATTACATACAAGCAGATATCCTTGGATAGGATAAGAGAATTCAAAGCCATCCTCATCTTTTAAAGAAGTATTTAAATGCGAATTAAGAGGGGATGGGAAACCGGAGGGGACAAACACATGCTACTTTTAGCCATAACTCTATTTGTTAATATAAAATCTCAAGTCACAACTATAGTTTAAAGCTATATTCCCATGAGAGGCTTTACTCAGTTAATACCACAGTAGGCATTTTATAAATATTTATTAATTAATTGCTTCTACACAAAAGAAAGGCTTCCATCTTTAACTCATATTCTGATATTGCAGCTGGAAGACTAAATAGGAACTCCCCAAGAATTCTATTTCTACTTTGTCCTCTTCTTAATGAAGGCAAGACATTTCATTTCTTTAGTCTGTTTTCTTATGTCATATGCATTTTTAGTACTGCTTACCTAGCTCTAAGAAAGAAAAGAATTATGTAAATCATATTTATTCTTTTAAGCTATTCTCTTTAGTATAGTAGAGCAGCATTATTTATGATAGAATGAAGGTCATCAATTCAGTTCTTACATACTACAGGTGTGCTTCTTGAGGTAACAGTATAAAAATGCTTTATTTCAGAAGTAAAGTAGTTATTAACACAGACAAGATGGATAAAAAAAATACTTTTTATTTATCCTTAGAAATGGGTGGGAACATGATAAGGGACTATTATCCTTCTTCCTTCTTTGGGTGAAATAGGAAAGCAGTGTGGGTGAGGATATCCCAAAGAGGAACTGTTTAGAAGAAAAAGTTAACCAAGTCTGACCTAGACCAGTGCAAATGGGTAAAAAGAAATTGGAAGCTTTTATGATCATTGATAGTATAATATTGAAATAGAATTAGTGACTTTATTTTACCTTTATCCACCATTTTGTGAAGTTAAGCCTCAAAGTCATCTGAATTTGGAAAAGTCATAAGATTACTTCCCCCTCTCAAGAGTCACTCAACTTTAAGAATGTTAGAAAACAGTCCCCCTTTTCTTATCTCTTCAGTGTTTCCTGATTGTGTCCCACTCTCTTCCAATCAGCTTTCACCCTCACTTCATTGTGTCCAGTTGTCCTCAAATAAGAAACCCAATGTTTTAACCCTTTCATCATGAACACAGGGATTTGGTTTTGCTGCTAGCTAGCAGCATACAGATAATATAACTATTCTCTTTATTTCCTCTCATTTATTATTCATTAATTACAACAAGCCTAAAAATACCTACATAATAATCTCAGTATAAGAATAGCTATTATAGAGCTCTTAAGTTTTATAAAAGGGCTTTCTTCTCAGTAACTCTTTAAGTTAAATAATTTGTTTCTGAACCCATTTTTTTTTTATTAAAGCTTTTTATTTACGAAACATACACATGGGTAATTTTTCAATGTTGACCCTTGCAGAGCCTTCTGTTACAAATGTTACCCTCCTTCCCCCCACCCTTTCTCCTAGATGGCAGGTAGTCTAATACATGTTAATTATGTTAAAATACATGACCTATCGAATATATGTTTACATATTTATACAGTTATCTTGCTGTACAAGAAAAATCAGATCTACAAGAAAAAAAAAAACTTGATAAGGAAAACAAAATGCAAGCAAACATCAACAAAGAGTGTGAAAATGCTATGTTGTAGTCCACACTCAGATCCCACAGGCCTCTCCCTAGGTGTATATGGCTTTCTTCATCACTGAACAATTGGAACTGGTTTGAGAGATCTCATTGTTGAAGAGAACCATGTCCATAAGAATTGATCATCATATAGTCTTGTTGTTGCCATGTATAATGATCTCCTGGTTTTGCTCATTTCACTTAGCATCAATCTGAGCCCATTTTTTTATAGATGAGAAAAATGAGGCTGTTTTTTGTGATCCTATAGCCAAGAAGTATCATGTAGGTAAAAGGAGACTCTGAACCATGTTCTTCTAAAGTCTGGACAAATATGCTCTTACCAATGTATCCTGTTGCCTTCACTCACCATACAAACTAATCTACAAATATTTAATATGTCTATTCTATGCCAAGTTTTATGCCAGTCACTGAGCATATGGCTACAAAGTGAGACGATTCCTATCCCAGAAGAGTTTATCTTCTACTGAAGAAGAGGGGATAGATAAAGCTGAGCAAATAGATAGATATACAGAGTGAGTGAGTGAGGGGGCACATAGTATGGGATTTAGGAAACATCTCTTGAAGCAGGTGGTATACTTAAGATGAGCGTAAGATATAGCTAAGGGTTCCAAGAGACAGAAATGAGGAAGGCAAGGGAAACAGTCTAGACAGTGGCATATAGAAGATGTAGACAGTACCATTTGGATGATTGACTATTGTAGAAAAATGGGAAATAGTCTGGTTTGTCTTAAGTGTAAAATATATGAAGGGAAATAATGTGTAAAGAACCTATAAAGAAAGGTTAGAGCCAGTTTATGAACTGGCGTTTATATTTTTTACTAGAACCAGAGAATTTTTACTTGAGCAGGGAAGTGAGGATGGCAGGCCTGTTATTTAAAATACCAATGTGGCAACTGTATGAAGGATTGATTGGAGAAAGGAAAAACTGGATATAGGGTGATTATGAAAGCCTGGACAAAGATAGTGGCCATATTTATGGAGAAAGGTATGGATTGTGAGAGAGATTGTGCAGGTAAATTGACAAAACTTTGCAATTGGTTGATCCTAGAGACAAGTGAAAGTAACAAGTAAAGGCTGACTCCTTGTTTGCAAATTTAGACTATTAAAAGACTAGTAGTATCTAATAAAAATAGGAAATTTAGGAGGAAGGGCAGATTTATCAAGAGAATGAGTTCTGTTTTGATCTTGTTGAGTTTGAGATGCTTATAGGATATTCAAGTGTAAATGTCCAGCAAGAATTTAGTGACAGAAGACTGGAGCTCTTAACAGAGAGATGAACAGTGGATATGTAGATTTGGGAATCATCTACATAGAGATGATAGTTGTATCCATGGGAGCTGATGATATCACCAAGAGAATGTGAGAGAAAGAATGTGAAGAGAGAGGAGAGGGCCCCCAATAGAGTCTGATACAAACCCATGTTTATTGGGTAGGACATAGATGATGTTGGTGGAAAGAAGATGGATGATAATAGTTCAGGCAGAGAACCAGGAAATAGCAGTGTCAGAAAAATCCAGGTAGGAGAGAATGTCCAATATGAGGATATAGTCAACAATGTTAAATGCCAGAGACAGATGTTGATCAAGAAAGATATAGGACTAAAGAAAAGGCATTGGGTGAGAACTAAAGAAATCACTGGGAATCTTATAGAGATTGGTTTTACTCTAAAAGTAAACTAAAAGGTTTAGAAGTGAATGGTAGGTGAGAAAGCAGAGGCAATTTGATTAACAGAGTTTTGCCATGAGAGAGAGAAGAGATAAAGAATTTATGATGATAATAAAAGTATTTCTAATTTTGATAGAAAGACATTTTGGGTCTATATTTCATTCCTGGTCAAAATTAAAGTCAGTTTACAATATTTCTTTACTTGGTGAATTTTAATCTTTGTAATGGAATTACAAACTAGTTCTAAGTTGTTTGATTATTTATGAAATTCTTAGAAGTATATGCCAGTCTGCTACCCTCAATAAAAATTAAATAATTTAAAGTGTGGTAATGACTTTAGATGTTTAATTCAGCTTTTTGCTCAGTCAGCCCTTTTACAGCATGAAAAAAAAAAACCGGAAAGTAGAAGAAATACTAGGTTAAGGATTTGGGGGACATGGGTTCTAATTGTAGCCTTGTGACTAGCTTATCCTGTCATCTTCAGGCTTCCATATATTTAATCTTAATTGAAGGTATTAGATTTCATGAGTCCTGAGGTTTCTTCTAACAATAAAAATTTTATTATTTTGCTATTTACCTAACTTACACAGCTCAAATCTCAAAAAAAAAAAAAAAAAAGATTTGTAGTAGCTTTCAAAATTAAGCAAGTTTAATTTAGGACAATTAAAAATACAAAAGGAACAAAATTAGTGAAATAAGCAGAGAATAAATGGTATACCCTGAGATTAGTTAATTATTACAGTTGAATGAAATTAGCTTTGAGTTTACTTGTATCTAAAGCAAATTAGAAGCATACTGCTATATAGTTCTCTTTGATAACAGAAACCATACTCATATGAACAGAACTTTTTATGTTAGATAACATGGAAGACAATTTTATCTACTGTTGTTTTTACAAGATATTGAAGTGTTAAACACTGTGCTTCTGATGTTAATTCTTCATAGAAACTGTGGTATTGTATTACATTGTAACTGAGTGAAAGAATTCTCTGGGGTTTTACTTAAGAGAATGTGATCTGGTTTGTTTTTTGATTAATTGAATATAGGACAAAATTTAAACTATCTGGACAAATACATAGTTAATTTGTTAAATGTTAACAGGGACATTACATAGTCCAATGACTATTAACATTGTCTTTTTTAAATATTAGATGTCAGATGAGACTTCAGCAAGGGCTACCTTGTAGTTATTTTTTTTTTTTCTGACAAATGACCTAACATACTGATATACCTGTTAAAGAAAAATCCATATGCTTTAGAAACCAGACACTGAGGAGGCAGATTAATTGTATTTCATTTGTTAGTTTGGAAATTTACTTTTGTTCTTACTCAAACCACAGACCAGTTCACCTAAGCATGAACATAATTTGCATGGTTTCCTGGAGGGGTTGAATGGACAAATATTTTTTCTCAAAAAAGAATGTTGAATCTAACAAAGCAGTCCATATAAGTATTTTGCTAAGACCTGAAGGGTTCTGTGACATCACCTTAAAGCAAAAACTGATAGGCTATTATCAGTCAATTGCTTAGACTTTGAGTGAATTTCATTATAACCCGTGAGTAAATATTTGGTTTGGAGATGTCACCCTGAAATATTTTACCTCTTGAATGTTATTGAACTTACATTTGAATATTGGAGTTTATATGCAGGAGATGAAGAAATAAAGATATTCTGTGAAAAACTTGACTGCCTACTCAGACATGCACTTTAATACATTGTAACTTCAATGCAAAGAGGAAGATTACAAAAACTGTTAGAAAATGTGGTTCAGGATTAAGAAATATAAAAGGCTGAAAGCTTGTGCGTTTTAAAGAACTTCCCACTTGCTTATCATGAAAACTTATTTCCACAAGAGGGTTGGAAGTTTCTGAAAAATAAAACATAAATGAAACATTCTCTCTTATTGGACATAAGATGACTTGGTTACCAATAAACAAGCATTTATTTAGTATTTACTTTTATGCCAGGCCCTAGGAATACAGAAGGGAAAATGAAAGTCCATACCTATGAGGAACTTATATGCTCTTGGAGGTAAACAATCTGTATATGTGTAAGTGAACACAAAATCTGTACAAAGTACATATAGAGTAACTTGGGATGTAGCCAGAAAGGTCAGGAAAGCAGTCATTTCAAAATAAGCTACATAGTCTGTCAGCAACTTTTGAGTAGAGAGGTAAAAATTAGCATTAAATGAAAGAAAAGATAATGAAGAAATGAGGCAATTACATCAGTTCTGATGTGACTTACCTAAACAATTTGTTGATTCTGAGAATTATCAGTACATTTAATGAAGGTAGCTCTGGGAAGACATGTTTTAACAATTTTGCTTTAAGCTCTATATATTGTCTCTTCAATGAAAACTATGATTTCTGAAGGGTTTGGGCTAGAAAGCATGCATAGGAGAATGTTTATTTCTCAGATTAAGAAATGGCATTGATAAAGCAGTCCATTAAGTTACTACATGTCAATACATTTGGAATACTCCCTTGAAGTAGACAAAGAAAGAAAGAAGGTCGTATTGCTTTTAGGAATTTCTCAGTATTTGTAGTGGTTTCATGCTTCTTGTTACGACCAGAACTACTCTCAAATAAATACTAATGTTCTTCCAGTAGTAATGAGAAAAATAGCTGGATCAGGTAGACCAGATACAAGTGTTTATAAGGAACACAATTTTGAACATGTTTAGGTATCTGATCTCAAGGGATCTGAAGGATGGAAAAAAGAATAGA
>JAJPUD010000684.1:0-54122 GCA_023553655.1 Myrmecobius fasciatus | reverse complement strand
TGTTTCCTATGCACATGTCAAAATTGTATCTTTCAAGTACTCTTATAATAACTGAGATTACCTTGTTCAATGCCATTATAATCATTAATATCAATCAAGGTAAAAGCAAGTTTGTTCCCCTCTGGTATTTGCCACCATGTATCTTGACTAAGAGAAGATAGAGGTAGGAGGGAATGAGAGGACAAGAAAGTTATCTTCAAAAGCAGTGTTCTATAGTGTAGCGTGTACCCACCAGTAGAAGATGAGATCTTTAAGACTCTCCTCTTTGTGGATTAAATTGCATTGATTTCATCAAACCCTAGAACATTTAGTACCTTTTAGAGGAAATCTGTAAAAATCTGCATTTAAAATGTGACCTAACTATTCACATTGAAAAAAATCAGATTGTTGAAAATTGCCTCCAATTAAAAGGAGTTTATTCTTATATGTGTGTATGGACATATACAAATTATGCATGTAGCAGTCACTTAAATTTCTTCACTGAAAGTACCACATCTTATCTATATGCCTTGAATTCCTCAAATACTTGAAACTATATTGAGTCCTCTAGGTAAATCAAGTTAACCTCCAGTTAGCACCTAACTGTATGTAAATATATTGTTAATATAGCTAATTCATACACAAACACACACACATATATATTCATGTAATTATAATACTGTATATATGTACATATATGCACATATACACACACATATATATGTACTTTTATGGCATATCTAAATCCATCTATATATCTAGCTAGTTTTACTTCTGAAGAAGCATTACTTCTATAGATCATGACCAAGAGACCCTCTACCGTCTGATTGTAGGTCTTATATGAGACCTCCATATCCTCCTTGGGATAAACTAGTCTGTTATTCTGCTTATGTTAACAGCTCTCATTTTTTTTTTTTAATTTATTTTTTGCTGAGGCAATTGGGGTTAAATGACTTGCCCAGGATCACACACTGAGATCAAATTTGAACTCACGTCCTCCTGACTTCAGGAATAGTGTACTGCGTCACCTAGCTGCCCCAACAGCCCTCATTATTACAAAGATTTTCCATATACCAAATTTTAATCTGCCTCTGAAATTTCTATTTATTATAATTAGTTCCATCCTCTGGTGGCAACCAAAAGAAAACTAATTCTTGTTCTGTGTGATAGTCTCTTCATTTTTTTGAAATGCTTTTCTTGTCCTCTCATCCTCTTTCCACTACAATCTTCTCTTAGTCAATTTCTTTTGTCTGAGACTCCTTGTCTTTGAAAATTACCTGGTGGTCTTATTTTGAATACCCCCATTTTAGGATCATGATCTTAAAATGTGATTCCAAAGATGGGGACTTCATCTGCCTCACATTTGGGGGATATGAAGAATGGGTTACCTCTTGCATAAATTCTATGGAAGAAGATTGACTCTTAATGGGTTTTTAGTCCCCATTCCCTTTAAGGCACAATTCCCCCCCCCCCCCCATTTTTCTGGTACTGTGATCCTCAGTCCACTTCTCCATCCCAGGTGTTTTTATTAAAAGCTTTTTATTTACAAAACATATGAGTGATTTTTCTACATTGACCTTTGCAAAACTTTTTTTTTGTTCCAGGCTTTTCCCCTCCTTCCCCCCACCCTCCACCCCTAGAGGACAGGTAATCTAATACATGCTAAATATGTTAAATTATATGACAAATCCAATATATATATATATACATATCTATACAGTTATCTTACTGCACAAGAAACCTCAGATCTAGAAAGAGAGAGAGAAAAAAACAACCTAAGAAGGAAAACAAAATGCAGGGAAATATTCACAGAAAGCATTAAAATGCTATTTTGTGGTTCACACTCAGTTCCCACAGGCCTCTCTCTAGATGTATATGACTATCTTCATCGCTGAACTATAGGAACTGGTTTGAATCACATCACTGTTGAAGAGAACCATGTCCATCAGAATTCATCATCATATAGTCTTGTTGATGTGTATAATGATCTCCTGGTTCTGCTGATTTCACTCAGCATCAGTTCATGCAAGTCTCTCCAGGCCTCTCTGAAATCCTCCTTTTGGTCATTTCTTACAAAACAATAATATTCCATAACATTCATATACCATAATTTATTTAGCCATTCTCCAACTGATGAGCATTCTTTCAGTTTCCAGTTTCTTGCCACTACAAAAAGGGCTGCTACAAACATTTTTACACATATGGGTCCCTTTCCCTCCTCTAAAATCTCTTTGGGTTATAGGCCCAGTAGAAACACTGCTGCATCCCCAGGTGTTTTAACCTTTTCCTCTTCTAGCTGTACAGATTCAATGTCTGGGTGTGTAAGAGGGGATATTAAGTGGAACTTTTGAGTAAAATAATTGTTATTTCAGTTTTAGTTAACTCTGTCAGTTTTAGTTAACTCTATATCTGATGCATAATTCCTTTTTGAGAAGTTTGTGGAAAAAACAGACCATCTTTCCAACTGTGATCTTTCATTGTGATCCTCTCCTGGTCTGTGGTTTTTAGACCACACCCTTCCTCCCTTAATCTCATTACTTTTCCTTGGTTTTGTACCAGTTTATCAGTTTTCCCTTATGAAATGTGGACAGACCTGAGCACACTAATGAAAGAATATTTGACTTGCACCCAGGAGACACCAGGATTGAATCCAGTAATGCTTACTAACCACAGTAGCTTTGAGCAAGCTGTCTAATTTTTCTAAGACCCAATTTTCTTGTTAAATGATCATAGTAATATCCATGGTATCTGCTTCACAGATTTACAGGGATTAAATGAGGTGGCATGGTACTCTTGGTTAGTAATGTGCTTTTGTAAACTTTAATCTATTATTTACTGCAAATGACTAACCCATCAATAAATCAAAGCATATTCTTTGACTCAGCAAAAGCATCACTAAGTCTGAATCCCAAAGAGAGAAAAAGAAAAAGGATCTCCTATATACAAAAATACTTGTGGCAACTCTTCCGTGGTGACAAAGAATTGGAAATTGAAGGGATATCCATCAATTGAGAAGTAGCTTAAGCAAGTTGTGGCATATGATTGTGATGGAATGCTATTGTGCCATCAGAAAGGATGAATAGGTTGCTTTCAGAAAACCTGGAAAGACTTACATGAACTGATGCAAAATGAAGTCAGTAGCACCAGGAGAACATTGTACACTATAGTAATTTTTATATGATAATCAACTATGAATGACTTAGCTATTCTCAGTAAGAAAGTGATCTAAGATACTTCCAAAGGACTTATGATAAAAAATGCTATGTACCTCTAGAGAAAGAAATAATGTAATCTCAATAGATTGAAACATAATTTTAAAATTTTTATTTTTCTTTGTTTTTATTTTACAGCATGGTTAATATGGAAATGTTTTGCATGATTGCCTATGTATATCTCAAATTGCCTTCTCAATAAGTGGGGAAAGGAAAGAGGGGAAAAAGGAAAAGAATTTGGAACTCTTAAGTTTTTTTTTTTTATAAAGAATTCTTTTTTTTAATTCATTGGACTTGCTTTAATATTTTATTTTTCTCTAGTGCAGTGTTAAAAGGTTGGGTTTTTTTTTACATGCATTTGGAAAAAATATTAAAAAACAAAAGTTTGCCCAGTGCAGAAGATGATAGACTTTTACTATCTGTGATGTGGTCTCTCTACTTTTATTAATGAAGCCTAAGATTGCATTAAACTTTGAGTAGTCATTCAACAATTGATTTTTTTACTGATTTATGATCAATTGGAGTGTTTTCTTATTTGTACTACTGCTAAAACAAAATATCCTCATTCTATATTGATAAAATTTTTTAAAAGACCTTAATACAGGACTCATCCTCATTGATTTTCAACTAGTTCCTTTTGTCCCAGCATTCCAATCTGTCAATTAATTGTTTGCAATTTCAGAATCTTGGTGTTAAAGAACTTTGAAATAATTAGAAATAATTAACATCATGGTAAAGAGAGCCATATACACCCAGAGAGAGGGAAGTGAAATGTGGACCACAACATAACATTTTCATGTTCTCTAGTGAGGTTTGCTTGCATTGTATTTCCTTTATCGGATTATTCTTTCTTATAGATACGATTTCTCCTGCACAAAAAATGATGTGTGGAAATAACTATACATATATATATGATTTCTTAAGTTTCTAACATAATTAACATGTAGTGGATATCCTACCATCTAGGGGAGGGGTGGGGGGAGTAAGGGGGGAAAATTTGTAACAGAAAGCTTTGTAAGGGTTAATGTTGAGGAATTACCCATGCATATGTTTTGCAAATAAAAAGTATTAATAAAATAAAATAAAAAATAATTAACATCAATTTCCAAATTTTATCAGAAAGGAATATGAAACTCAGTGAGGTTAACATGCATAGGATAGCAAGCTGAATGTCAGAATCTGACCTGAAACCAAGTCTACTACATATAAATCTCTCTCACTCTTTTTTTTACATTTATTTTTTCTTAATTTACATATAAGTTTTTAATTTTGAGTTCCAAATTCACTCCCTTGCTCACTCCATTCCTTCATTGAAAAGACAATTTGACATAGATTGTACATACGCAGTTTCTCACTTTTTATTTTATAATCAGTTATATTTAATACTTTTCTCAGAATTTAGTACAAAAGGAAAACAGGTTTGTGGAAACTAGAGGGCAAGATGAAATCATTTGTGCTGGGAAGATCCCAAGTGTTTGGTGAGGGCTTCCATATTTTTTATAGAACTAGATATTCTGATTAACCCTATTTCTTAAAGTTCTCTCCATAATTCTACCATTCTGTAAAGTTTCACTCTACATAAAGCCTTTTCTGAGCCATCTTACTAGTCCACTGTCTCCTAACCTCCCCCTAAGACCTTGTTTTTTACATTGTATATATTTCACATGTACCTATACTTTATATTATGTATTGTATCTCCCCAAATATGTAGTAAGCTTGTTGAAGACAAATACTGTTTCAGATTTGTCTTTGTATTCTCAGCCTAGCACAGTGCTTGTCATGTTTCCCTTTTTTCTTTTAAGCTATGTTTGCTTTTTTTTAAACTGCTGTCTTGTCTGAAATCATGGTTGTAATTTTAATATCTTCCCCAAACATATATAAAACAGGCATACTTATATAGGCTTGCACTAAAAGTATCATGTTTTGCCTGTCTGCCTCAGTTCCTAAAATACCTACAACTGTATTTGGTCTTCTGGGTTAATGTGGTATCTCCAGTAAGTACCTAACAATGTGTAAATACGTTGTTAATATAGTTGACAATCCATTATCAAATTAATAAAAAGCTATTATTACCATAAGGGAATAAGGTACAAGGGAAATAAATCTTAATTAATGAAAAATATTCAGGGCCCGAGTCCTTTCCTATACAGGAAGCTTCATGAGGCTTTTGCCCACTTGGAGGTATAGCAGAAGGTACATATAGAGATGAACCAATTGTCTTATTTTTATCTATCTATGGCTCATCCTTTCCATATTGTCTAGAGAAATATACATGTAACTTCTGAGTTGATCAAAGGATTGCCCTTTCCCTTTGAGTCACAGGCAACTCTAATGGGAACAACAACCAGTTTTATCTTTTCTTTCTCTTTTTAGAGATCTTCAGGAAGCATCCTGGAGTATTTTGTATAAATTGGTCCAATTGCAAACGAGGAAGATAGGAGATGGAAAATCAAACCAAAAAATAGGACTGCCTCCAAACTCCCAGAGGCTAGATAGGAGATTCCACCATTATCCTCATTTCCATTTCACAGCTGACTATAGACAGATGAACCTAGTTGCCTCTTCTTTTAGGACAAGTTGTTCTCTGAAATTATTACACTGCACCCTCAGTTGACAGTGTTGTGCCTTTTTTTTTTTTCAAAAGCTCTAGGGACTAATCAATCAACAATAATTTACTAAATGTTTTATACTTGTCATTGTACTAAGTTCTGGGGGTACAAATAAAGGTGATCATCAAGATAGCAGATTAGCAAGAGAGTGGAGATAGTAAAAAGGATGGGTTTCACATTACAAGTAGATAATTTTCATTTAGTAAAGAGAAGGCCCACCTCTTCAAGACTGGATTGAAGGGGATTTTTGAGAAAAACTTTTGAGTGATATGAAATGAGGCAGAGAGAAGGGAGAGCATTCTGTAAATATCCTCTTTTTTTTTTAAATGAAGTGTATAAGGCAAGGTCCTCAGCTGAGAAAGTGGGAGTGTTGTGGAAGGCTTGAAAAGACATGAGAAGGTTTTTTCTTTGGTATTGGCAAACTCAAGGACATTTTTTAACACCTCTTGCTCTGGGGAACTAGTCAGTCATATCTCAGATGTATCACAGGATCATGAAGCTAAAGATCATCTGCTCCAATTTCTTCATTTTGCAGATGAGAAAAATAGAACCCAAAGAAGCTCTAAGATCCCACAGATTAGGGGCAGAGCTGGGATTTTTAGCTCAGGTTCTCTGACTTAAAACTATAACACATTTACTTTCCAACACTTTTTAGAATGATCTACTTACCCAAGACAGCCACCCTCTTTTATTTCTTGAAGTAATGACCTCCATATAAGATTACAAATAGAAATTAGGACTCCTTTTGGCAATTTTCTTTACGACATATTTAGTAACATAGATCATTCCAGAAAAAACAGTTGTATTACAATATCTGTGACAGATCATTTCAAAACAAGCAAGTCTCTGATCCATAAGATAGGCAGTTCTAACCATTTTACCAGTGACTAAGATGGGCCCCTGTTTTTCTGAGACCAGCTTCTGGTTGCCTCATAATAAATATGTCACTTTTCTTCCTCTTCCTCTTTTGATGTACATTTTATGACTCACTTGGGTCGGGTCAGCATTTTTGATGGAGCCTTTTGGTGTTTGAAGAGACATTTGAATGCTTTTCATATATCTTCCTGTTGCCTTTTTTTCTCTTGGAATATCTGAGAATGCTATGAAAATTATAAATTATTTCTCCAAGGTTTCCAAAGGAGGTAGGGAGGTAGAGAATGAAGAACTGGTCTTTCCAGTAAATGACCTGTGACTAAAGAGGGAAAGCATAGCATATCAAAATACATGAATGTGGTGACCTTTTGTATAAAACCCACTTTTAAAACATATGAATGTTAAGAGTTATTATGCTATTGAAAGAGTAATAAAATATGCTTACTTTTACTGTTGGATTTCAAAACTTATGTTTGATGAAAGATTTGTTTGTAGATCTCAGTATTAATGATGTTTTAGTTTTCATTTTGTTTAGTTCTTAACATGTATGTGGCCTTCAGTAAATATTGTTTGGGATTTGATTTTATATTGCCTTAGCTACTAGTGGTTTAGTGTCTCTAGGGCATCACAGAAAAGAATCAGATGCAGAGGCTGATATTTCATTTCTTTTGCTGTTAACAGAATTGGGTTTGTTGGTTATAAAGTGCTGAGTCAGCATGAGACCCAATAACATTTTAGCCATGAAATGTTAGAGTCAGTGAAAACTGAATTCAGTGATCCAAAGATCTTTTCAAGACTTGCAGCATTATTTATTTTTTTTAAAAGCATTGTCTGGAGTTAAATTTTCTTAAGTGTGTAATCTTGATCAAAATACCTAATCATAATGCAGACTTTTCTCTTAGTGCTGACATCATTTCTTTCATCCATCAAAATAGTGAAAGGTCCTGATCTGGCTTGATTCACAATTTGATTGTGTGTGATGTGCTGACAGTGCTTTGATAATGCATGTATTTTTTGTTCTTTCATGGAAAAATTTTCTGCAAGAGCTGAATGTCAGGACATTCTCTTGATATGCGTCAGAAACATGAATAAGAATTCTGTACTGTAGCTACTTGGATAAAAAGTGCTTCTGAATATGTAACTTTTTTTCTTATGATATGGTTTAAGATTAAGAAAACATGAATCTGAGGAGGTGATGATGTAACACTGTATATACATAGTGGGCATAAGACTTTTTTAGAAGTCAGAATGACTAAAGGTAGGTAACAGACCTTGTATGTTTATATGAATAATTTCTTTTGCTGCTATATATCTGCAGAGCTGATTTGAATTCATTACTTTCAATTCTGCAGTGGAGGCAGGTTGAAAAATGGTTCTTTAATTCCTTTAAAACAATTTAGGAGCCATATTTTTCTTTTTTAAAAATTAAATCATTTTGTATTTTCCCCTTCCTCCACATAGTCCCTCTTTCATTTTTGCAAGCTTTAATTTTTAAAACATGATCTATCCCCAGAGTATTTAAAGAAAGATGAACAGGTGGTGAGAAATAGATGAAAACAGAGTACTGTAGCATCTCTTCCATGCAGGTGATCATGTAGTTGGATTCATGACTTCTGAAACATTCATGAATAGGAGATCTGGCACTAGGGTTCAAGGACAACTATGTTTTAAGAGAAGTTATAATTCATGGAAATCCACAATGCACTTTTAATTTTTAAACTTTAAAAATAATTGATGACTTTGGAAGATTTTGACATTTGCTTATAGCAGTAGAATCGATTATTTCCATTAAACTGCCCATGAATTCCAAATATAAACACTACATTATAATTAGGCTTTACTATTTATTTTGAGTTGTAAACTTTTTCCCTCTCTTGCTCTAGTCATGCCTTTCCCCTTATTTTGAATACCTCATAATAGATCAGTTGAAGTCCTAACTCCTTTATGAATTTTTTCTCCTATCATTCCAGCCAGAAGTTCTCTCTCTTGCCTTTGAATTCCTGTAGCAGTACTCTTTGTATCTTTTGGGATGAGTGTGGATATCGTACAATAAAAAAGAACTCTGGATCTGGAGTCAGAGGACCTGGTTCAAATTCTATGTTTATCTTGGACAAGTTACTTCCCTTGGCCTTAATTTTTTAATCTGTAGAATAAGAGTAGTGAAGTAGTTGGAGGAGGACTAAATTCCTTTAAGCTCTAAATTTAAGATCTTTTGTCAGCATATTGAGTTCATATTTTACTTATCTATATCTCCCCTAGACTTCCTCTTTCTGGGATTATAAAGAGAGAAGGTGTGTGTGTGTGTGTGTGTGTGTGTGTGTGTATACACATTGGCGTGCGAGCTTCCTAGTGTGTATAGAATTATGGTTGTATATCATAAATACCACTAAAATATTTGTTGAATAACTTCTTTGAAATCCTAATAGCAGTTCACATTAACCTCTCCCCTACTGTATGTCTTCTCTTTACTGTCTGTTTTATACAACTAATGCATTATTATTTATTGTGCTATTCTCTTTATTCATATTATCCACTTTAATACTTTTTAGAATATTAATATTTTCTTTATATAATATGGAAAATTGTAGTATTCATTGTTTCATATGAATTTATCTCTACATTTGGGTCCAAATGATAGATACTTTAGTACCATATGGTATACATAGAGATTAGGATAAACATGAAATAGGTGCTCAATAAATACTTATTGACTAACTAGTCCTTATTCAAAATAGGATCTTATAAATAATTGATGACAGTGTAGCAAACAAGTTTATGTTGGTTTTATGACAAATACAAGTAAAATATTTTATGCTTTTTAGAATTATTTATATTATTTAAGTTGTAAAAGAATAATGATTTCCTGCCTGGGGGTGTCATTGGGGAAAGGAGGAAATTCTTTGAAATGTCAGCATACTTTCTAGGCAACTATTGATTATAATTGATGATTACCTAAAGACCTATAAAATATACCATATGTTCAGTGGCTATGGACTCATAATAATTACAAATCCTTTAGATTCATGTTTTAAAACTTTTTTCCTTTTCCTTTTTTCTTTTTTTTTTTTTTTATATGTGAGGCAATCAGGGTTAAGTGATTTGTCTAGATCACACAGCTAGTTAAGTTCAAGTATCTGAAGTTTGAAATTTTCATAATAATTTCCCTTTCTTGCTTACTATCGTTCAGGATCCTCATCTTATTCTTTAGTTGTATATTTTTGTTGAATATTTGTCTTTAAATTGTTAGGTATTTGCTTTTTGTGAAGAGAAAAATTTGGGACAAAATCCCTATTCATAAATAGGTTGTCATCTTTTGAATAGATCTGTCTTTTTTCTTTTTTTTAATCATTATTTTTATATTTTATTTCAATGCAGTAGATAATGGCCAACAAAAATCTAAGGAAATTCTTCACAAAATACATCCCCCCTCAAAATACAGAGTAAACTACCTAGCAGAATAATTGGGACTAATTTTATATGTTTTCCAGAATAGATGAAGAAAGAGTTCTAGTGGGGAAGAGAATAATGCATTTATATAACACTTACTATATCTCAGGATTGTGCTTTGCAACTATCATCTCATTTGGTCTACTAGCAGTTCCTGTTTTCCTGCAATTTCTTACAACATTGAACTTTTGTTTGTTTTTTTTTAACCATGTCAACCAACTTGATTAATACATTAATTAATACATACATTAATACATAGATAATTCAGTGTTCTCATTTGCATTTCTCTGATTATTCAGGATTTTCTGTATTTTTCAAATGTTGAGTGACTTTTTATTTCTTTTGAAAATGATTTTTAAAAATATCTTTTCACTACTTGTCTATTGACAAAATTGTTCTTGCTCTTGAAGAGTTTGTCTTTCTTGGAAGCTACAGATTTTATGCTAGATTTTAATCAGAGATGTTTAATACATATTTTTTTACCCAAACACAATCCTTTCTTGTTGTTACATTGGTTAGACAAAAATTTTTTAATTTATATGATCAAAATTGCCTAAACATCTGCTATCCTATGTCTGGTTATGCATTTTTCCCTTATACATAGTTCTGCTTTCTAATTTTGTATGCTCTTATTTTGATACACTTAGATTTTTTTTAGCCATTTGGAATTTATTATGATATGTTGATTAATGCAAGCATTTAATCCTTTTACCAAATTACTATCTAGTTTTTCAGGTAGTTTTTGTAGAATAAAGTGCAGCTTTGCCCATATTGTTCCCTTACTCAAGAAGCTTCAGTCATCCTCCATTGCTTCTCAGATAAAATATAAATTCCTGTTTGGCATTTAAAATCCTTCACACTCTGATTCCTGCCTATTTTTCCAGACTGATTATGTATTTGCTCTCCTTCATGTACCATATGCTCCAGCCAAATTGGCCTAATTTTCCTCATCTGTGCCTTTTACACAAGTTGTCCCTCATGCCCTGAATTCTCTTCCTTCTCACCTTGACCTCCTGAAATCCGTAGCTCTCTTTAATGCTTACTTTACATGGCATAAACTTTTTTTTCTTTTATTTTTTATTTGCAAAACATATGTATGGGTAATTCTTCAACATTAACCCTTACACAGCTTTCTGTTACAAATTTTTCCTCCCTACTCCCCACCCCTCTCCTAGATGGCAGGATATCCACTACATGTTAAATATGTTAAAATACTTGGCAAATCGAATATATATATATATGCACATATTTCCACACTTATCATTTTTGGGCAGGAGAAATCATATCTACAAGAAAGAAGAATCAGAAAAAGGAAACACAATGCAAACAAACATCAATAGAGAGCATGAAAATGATATGTTGTGGTCCACATTTCACATCCCTCTCTCTGGGTGTATATGGCTTTCTTCATTGAACAATTGGAAGTGGTTTGAAACATCTCATTGTTGAAGAGAGCCATGTCCATCAGAATTGATCATCATATAGTCTTGTTGTTGCCAGGTATAATGATCTCCTGGTTCTGCTCATTTCACTCAGCATCAGTTCATATAAGTCTCACCAGGCCTCTCTGAAATCGTCCTCCTGGTCGTTTCTTACAGAACAATAATATTCCATAACATTCATATGCCATAATTTATTCAGCCACTCTCCAATTGATGGGCATCCATTCAGTTTCCAGTTTCTAGCCACTACAAAAAGGGCTGCCACAAACATTCTTGTACATATGGGTCCCTTTCCTTCCTTTATGATTTCTTTGGGATATAAGCCCAGTAGAAATGCTGCTGGGTCAAAGGGTATGCACAGTTTGATAACTTTTTGAGCACATCTCCAAATTGCGCTCCAGAATGGCTGGATCCGTTCACAGCTCCACCAACAATGCATTAGTGTCCCAGCATGGCATAAACTTAAAGGCATCTTTTTACCATGTTAGATCCCTCTGGTCATATTGGGAAAGTCTCCTGGCTGCTTTTAAGATTTTTTTTTTGGTGAGGCAATTGGAGTTAGTGACTTTCCCAGGGTCACATAGCTATTAAGTATTAGGTGTCTTGAGGCTATGTCTGAAGTGAGATTCTCCAGACTCCAGGACAATGAACTATAATGTTGATTTTGGGAGTAGAGAGAAGTCTAGTGTATATGAGTTATTTTTTGAGATAGGAATGATTGATTTATACATAGTCTGAGTGACAGTGTTGAGTATGACACTGAGGTGATGAACATGGGTGGTTGAAGGGCTGGTGGTGCCTTCATTAGAAATATTGTTTGGATTTGTAAGGCTAAAAACTCATTTTCCCTGTAATTGGAGTAAATTCTTGCCATAGATGAATGACCTTGCAGCTGGAACAAGCTATCCTCTCTCATCAATTTCATTAACTGAGATGAAACTAAGTACTATTGTTTTTCCATTGTTATGCTTTTTATATTATAAGAAAATTTTATTGCAATAGCTAAGCACAAATATTATATTTAAGTATTGTTTGAAGTCAGAGCAAGGTTTGAAAAAATTAGATATATAGTAGCAGCTGGTATTTTTCTCCATTCTTTTCTCAATCATTGTCAAGTCTAAACCTAGATTTAACCAAGTCTTGAGTCAAACTTTTAGTTCAGACAAGACCTTCATGGGACTTTGTAGGATTCAGAGAAGCTTTTCATAAAACTTTGCCTTTCTTATCTGCCAACAGTTTCCTTCAATCATAGACACAGGATATACTTTGGATATTTATCTATTTCTATTAGTTCAAGGGATACCCTTGACAATCAGTCTTCCTGCCTTATCTATGCTCAGCTTTATGATTATTATTGGAAATTTTTGCTTGACAGTGGCTTAACTCTTCTGGAGCTACCTGTTACCACTGTGGGTTGGTTCTTATATATGAGAGCTTCTGGCTTATCCTGAGAAAACTTACATTACTAGAAAGTATTAATACACTCCATCAGACTAAAGCATATGTCTCCTTTTTCCTTACCTAAAATCATAGATAAAAAATTACAACATATAGAAATAATTAAATGTGCTTTATTTTTCCAATGTAAAAAATTGCGCTTTCCAATTCCCCACTTAGAAAAAGAATTTTTGCCACTTAAATTTTTTTCTATTTTTATTTTTTAACCTTTTCTCAGTATTTCTCTTGTTACTGTGTATAAATAGTTATTATAAAATTTGAATTGGAGTAGGGACTCTTTTTTTGTTTTGTCTTTTATTTCCAAATTTCCTAGGGCAGTGCCTTTCAGGTAGTAGGTAATGTTTAACAAGCAATAATGTTTGTCAAAATGAATTACTTTGATTAAAAGGCCAGCATAATTTTAAAAAGCATTCCAACGAAATTAAGATTTTTTAAATTATAGAGTAGGTTTTTCATAGTAATTAAAGTAAAAACTTCAGTATTCTGACAACCTAAGAAAATCTTAAATGATAGGCTTCTATCAAAGTGTTGCTAATTTTTAATTTAAAAAACAAAACTTAATATTTTAAATTCTATAATGAAAAATAAGGACTTATGAACTTAATTTTTTAAAATTAAAGCTTTTTATTTGCAAAATATATGCATAGGTAATTTTTCCACATTGACCCTTGCAAAGCTTTGTTACAAATTTTTCCCTCCTACCCTTCCCCCTCTCCCCTAGATGGCAGGAAGTCTAATATATGTTAATTATGTTAAAGTATTTGACAGATCGAATATGTGTATATACATTTATATAGTTATCTTGCTGTACAGGAAGAAAAAAAACCTGAGAAGGAAAACATAATGTAAGCAGACATCAATAGAAAATGTGAAAATGCTATGTTGTGGTCCAGACTCAGATCCCATAAGCCTCTCTCTGGGTGTATATGGCTTTGTTCATCATTGAACAACTGGAACTGTTTTGAAACATCTCATTATTGAAGAGAACCATGTCCATCAGAATTGATCATCATATAGTCTTATTGATGAACTTAATTTTTAGTCTGACACAAAGAAAATGTATTAGGGAGTTGTTCTTGCTATTGTAAAGTGAAAACTAAATCGACTTTTCTTTTTTTTCCTGAGGCAAAATTGGGGTTAAATGACTTGCCCAGGGTCACACAGCTAGGAAGTGTTAAGTGTCTGAGACAGGATTTGAACTTGGGTCCTCTTGACTTCAGGGCCAGTGCTCTATCCAGTATGCCACCTAGCTGCCCCTTAAACTGACTTTTAATGAGCAAATTGAAGAAACAATGCTTGTAGGAATTATTTAATAAAATATAATTCTGTAATACACCATGGCGATTTCTTAACAATTGGTACTTAGTTGTACTTTATTTAAGTACAGTATGTAATTTGTATATATCCAGCTCTCTTAGTTTCTTATAGCATATTTTTTATATGAAGGTTTCTGTTTTAGTTATCCTCTTCTGTTGTTATCCTTCTTAGAGACATTTTTATAAAACTTCATAATGTATTTTAATAGAATGTTCTTATTTCTTATCATATCACTCAAATGGTGCTACTATTTTTTCTGAGGTTACTAATAATTTTTAATTGACATATCCTATTGCTTCCTTTTAGCCTTTATCCTTTGTGATTGTTATATAGCAATTAAACTGCCCTTCTTTTCTTGGATATTCAATCTTCCCTAGTTTTTTTGGTGACAGTATTCTCACCTGGTCTTCTGCCTGTCTGTCTGAATTATCTTCCCTTGTTCTTACAGAATCATTGCCTATGTCCTGTCCCCTTTGTCTGAGCGTACTCCATTTTCTCTCTGTTATGATCTTGTCTACTTGCATGTATTTAATATCTCGCTTCAGGTGGTTCCAAGATCTGCCTTCATTCCTTGCCTCTTTTCTGAGTCCCACAAAACTTATACTTGTTAGATGTTACCAACTGGATATTCTGTAGTAATTTTAAAGTCACTATGTCCAAAACAGAATTCATTACCTTTTACTCTAAACATTTGGCTTTTCCTAATTTCTATCAAAAATATTACTATCCTTTCAGTCCCCCATGTTCAAAACCTAGAAGTCATCTTCAACTTCTCTCATCTTCATGCTCCATATTCATTCTTATGCTAGGTTATATTGATCTTGCTTCCACATCTCTCTTGTACAATCTTTCTCCATTTCTTGAAACACCACTCTAAATTTCCCTATTTTTTTTTGAAATTTTAAAATTGTATTAAATTATATATTCATTAACATTTGTTATATAATTATCAATGGAATGTATGCTTTTAAGTAGTATGTTATTCTTTCATCTGAAACCCTCAAAGAACTTTATACATAGTAATTAGCTAAAATTCACAACAGCTTCTTGAAGTAGATAATTAGTCTATTATATACTGTAGATGAAATTATATCACAACTTTAGGAAGTTGTTCAAGGTTCCACAATGAATATGTCAAATCTCATAATACAAACCAGAATTACTTGGTTGTAAGCACTAGTCTATTATTATCTTACCAATGATTATGGGGGGGGGTGTTCAGTAATTTTTATCACCCAGAAACTTATAGAATAAATCATTTAAATATTAGAGAAATGTAATCATGATTGAGCCTGTTAATCTGAAAGCATCACAGTATTAGCAATTTTTAGCATTAGGTTTTTTGAGAATAAACTTTTTTGCCTTTTAAAATCTCTTAAATTTCTTTTTCATGTGTAAGTTTAAAAATTGATCAACTTCTTTAATGCCAATTAGATTTTTCTTTGAAGTATAACTGGTATATATAGTATCATTTAAAGTTTTTTTTGGTTGTAAACATGAGCAGTTGAAACTTTTATCTATGAAGAAAGTTTAAAAAAAAGTTGAGTTATGTTTCTAAAACATTTAAAAATATGTTGCAATTTATAAACATATTTTCTATTTCCAACTGAACTAAAAGAATAAAATTCTCAAACGTATTTATTAGCCAAAGTGAATTTCATTGCTGAGTATATTTTATATATATGTACACATACACACATACACATCTGTTTCACTTAGCATTATGAGATTATCACCTTTCAGTCACAAGATGGGTTACCTGCTTCATCACTATCCCTGTGGAATCCTGCTTTGTTATTACATCAATCGGAATTCTAAAGATCTGTTACTACACAAAGAGCTACAGCAAATATTTTTGTACGTAAGGGTCTTTTTTCCTTTCTGTCATCTCTGTGGAGTATATGCTGAGTTGTGGTACTTTTGAAACAAATGATTTTCATCTTTACTGACTGTTGGGCATAGTGCCAAATTACTTTCTAGAATAGTTGGGCCTCTTCATTTTACTAATGGTGTATCAATGGACCTATTTTCCTCCTAGCCCCTAAAACATCTGTCATTTTTACCTTTTGTAATTTTTAAAACTATGCTGGACATAAGGATTAAATTGAGTTGCTTTAATTTTTTAAGAAATATTTGTGATTTAGAGCATTTTTTCCTTAATTGTAGAGTATCAGTCCAAGTTGATAGCTTGAGTTGAAAGATTGAAAAGTGCCTGTTCTTATACTTTTGCTGCTTACCAATTTGAGGAATGGTTCTTTTTCCTATAAGTTTTAATCACTTAACTATATATTTTGGAAATGAAATCTTTATTAGAGAAAATTACTTCAGGGATTTTTTTCTCCATTTATCTGTTTCCTTTATAGTTAACTACATTGTCTTTGTTTCTCCAAAACCTTTTTTAATTGTAAAAATTGCTCATCTTATTTTTTGTGATCTTCTCCATCCCTTGTTTGATCATGAATAGATCTGAAAGGTAATTTCTCCTCGAGTCTTTGAAGTTGTTGGTTTTGTCACCTTTTGTATCTATTATGAATCTGTTTTGCAGTAAGGTGTTGGTTTGTAACTAATTTCTCTCAGACTATTTTACAGTTCTCTGGGCAATTTTTGTGAAACAAGTTCATCTTTATTCCAGTAAGTAGAGTCAACTCTAATGACTGCAGATGAGAAACTGCCAGAGAGCTTAAGGGGCTTGCCCACTGTCACTAAGTTAGGAGGTAGCGGTACCAAGATTCAAATTCACATTCTTTGATGTCAAATTCTGAATTCTTTTCTGCTTTATTACTGTGCATTTCTAAGCAGTCTCTTTATTTTGTAGAGGAGACTGAGGTCTAGAGAAATTAATAAAATATTTACTATCTTACAAATATGTGTAACTCAAAACTAACTCAGAATTCATTTCTGTATTTCAAAATACAACTGTAACATACTGTTTATCATCTGTGTATCTGTTACCCTCAACTCATTCTTTTAGATTGTAAGTTTATGGAAAGCAAGGACTATGATGTATTTATCTTTGTGTACTCATTATCTAATATTAAGATTTGGTGCAGCAGGTTTAAGGGCTGCTGGATAAATGAATAAATGAAGTAGAGGAATCCTGGAGTTCCTTGTTGTCACTGTGGTCATTTAGAAGAAGCTCTTCTGTAGACTTTTTGATTGACTTAAAAGCTTTATCTCTGTTTAAAGGTTTTCACCCAAATGAGACACTCATTCCCTCCCAGAAGGATTCACTGATGCCAATGCAACTGGGACATCTGGCTGAAGGCTTTTACATATTTAGAATACCTGTAAAGTTTCTTTTTCAACTATTAAGGTTGTGGATATGAACTGTGGTCTTATGGACAAGTCCTTGCCCACATTCAACACAGATGTAGGCGTCTTCCTGGTATGGACTCTTTAGTAGATGTTAAGGTTGTATCTTTCCTATAGTCATGACATTTAAATGGCTCTGTCTTGTGATTGTTCTCTGGTGATGAACAAGATGAATGTTTTAAAATGCCACCTAAAAATACCCATTGTATCTAGCTCTGTATGGTTTGGCCCTCTTTGATGATCCTTTTTAGGACTTATCTTCCATTCACCAATAGTGTCCTTCACTTCGGATAGATATCTCTATCCCAAATAGATAAGGGGAAATAGATATTTCTTTAGAGGAGAGAGTATGACTGGGGTGGGAGTACCCATAAGATTTTTCTGAAGGGAATGGGAAATTGTTAGCTGTTCTTATGTGCTGTAGAGACCTGTCTGGACCTAAAAGGAGATGGAGGCTTGAGTTTTATCTTACAAATGTTTCATACTTGTTTGGACTCCTTCTGACATAATCTTCGGTCAAGCAGAATTGCCAACCCTTGACCTATTTCCTTCCATTTCCTCTTTGGGAAAGGGATCCTGAAAGTATTCCGAAGCATTCATAAGATCATTGTTCCCCTATCAACATGACCTTATGGAGTTCTTTCTGCCCAGGCCCCAGATATTTTGCAAACAACCCATACATTTGGAATTTGTTGGCAAGATTAAGATTGTGACTTGCATTGACATTCAAGGTTTCAATTTTTTGTTGGTTTGTAAAAAATAAAATTTTTAAATTTAATTTCCATAAATAATATCTTAAAGGGGCTATGTGTTTCAAATTGAATTTTCAGAAGAACTCATAGCTTATTAAGGCTGATCAGTTCAAGCCATAAAACTTTGTATAATCATTCTGCAAATGAAAATGCCTATGGTGTTTTTTAAACCAAATAAATACCCCATTAAAGACACAATACTATATCATGAACAAATGATATATGTTCCCTATTTTGGATCAATATTTACAGTTGCTTTAATGGTCCTTATGTTAGCCTTTTTAAAACTGCATAGTTATATCAATAAAACATATGTTCATCATGTATATATTTCAGAGGACCATAGTCAAATTGTTAAGGACCAGTATCAAATTATTATTTGTGTGTGTGTGTGTGTACAAACTCCTTCCTGCTAATGCAGATATCTCATAGTCTTACAGAGTTGCCTCAGATTCAGAGTTTGTGGCTGGCTCACACAGCTCAGACATAGCTGAGGCAGGATGTGAACCCTTATCCTTCCAGATTCCAATTTCAATTCTCTTTCCCCTATGCCTCTCAAAGGCCCAATCACACATGAAATTCATGACATTCCAATGTTAAGATTATAGAGATATTTTTTCAAATGATGATGTTAGGTGTATTCAGTTTTTCTAAGGAAATCTTCCTACCTTTGTTAAACTTTTTGATGGACATTTTTTTCCCTTCTGATTTTTTTTTCCCCTTTTCTCTTTGTGTCCCTTCAAAGATCAGATTGGATTATTTAAAGCATTTTTAGGCACCCACTATGTGCCAGGCACTTCTGTCCTAAACCTGGTTTGAAGTTTGTTACAAAAAATAATTTTGAGAGTAAGAACCTGAACCAAATTAGAGGTGAGAATGGCTGGTTTGAGTGCTTCCTACTCAAATATGTTCCAGAAGCACTCATTGATTATAGAATGCGGCTGCAGGAATAGGGCCATCACCAAAGTACAAAGACCATTGGGATTGAGGTCAAAAAGTAGTACGCAACTGGGTTAGAACATAGTTTGATAAGGGTCGTTTTTTATTACCTTCTGTTATTTTTTTTTCCCAAATGAACAAATTTGGGTTTAAATTGAGATTTCTTTTGCACTTTAATATTTTTAGATTTCAAATAAGGAATAATAATTTACACTTTAAACTTAATTTCATAATCTTTTCTGAAGACTGTATTACTGAGTTTGAAGAAATGTGTTTTTAGAATCTGCAAATTACAAACAAGTAAATTAGTGTGTTCTCAAGGTAGTAGCAGTGGTGTGATGAACAGGGTTGTTCATCCATGCCTTTTTAGTCCATTTTCCCCCCTATTAACTAACTCATTATTTACATAAATTTTCTGGTATATTTGTTTCTTCTTAACTCTGAGAAGTGGTAAGAAGACCTGTATGCACAGCCCTTAGCTAGCTGTAGCAGTTAGGAAAAAATACCTCAATGTTTGATGTTCTCTGGCTTTGTCTCAGTGCGCTCTCTCTCGCTCTCTCTCTCTCTCTCTCTCTCTCTCTCTCTCTCTCTCTCTTTCCCCTCTATTTGCCTTTACCCCTCCCCCTGCCTCTTTCCTTGATTTTGGCAGATTATGCCATGACTACCAAATGTCTATATTCAACACTATTTACAAAAAATGACAAAGGATGACTCATTTTCTGGAGGCATTCCACCACCATCAACCATTCAACCACCACCATCCGATCTCAGTAATATGGGTTTCCACAGGGTCAATGCTACTATATCTCCCATTCGTCTTCTAATGTCCTGTAGTTGGATGGTGGTTTATCTAATGCTCTACTTCATGAGTTCCCACTGTGGTGCTTCCTTCCTCATGATTATCAATTGATAGCAATTAGTCATCTAGGCTTAGTTTGTAACTAATTTCTCTTAGACTACTTGACAGTTCTCTGGGCAGTTTTTGTGAAACAAGTTCATCTTTATTCCAGTAAGTAGAGTCAGCTCTAATGACTGCAGATGAGAAACTGCCAAAGAGCTTAAGGGGCTTGCCCACTGTCACTAAGTTAGGAGGTAGCAGTACCAAGATTCAAATTCACATTCTTTGACGTCAAATCCTGAACTCTTTTCTCCTTTAGCACCATACATTTCTCAGTAGTCTCTTTATTTTGTAGAGAAGGAGACTGAATAGGGAATGATAGAATAAAAGGGCAAACAGGGGATGAAGTTGGGGGTAAAAAAAGGCAGAAACAATCTTCCTTACCTTGCTATAGGATTTATTCATGTATACTTTTGCCTTTAATCTTGAAAAAAAAAAGCCTTCCCTGTGGTTTGTATTCTATAGAACAGAATGGAAAATAGAAGAAAAGACTTGAATTTATACTCCTTTGAAAAAAAATTCATGATAGGCATTAGAAAATCTTTCTTAAAGTTTGTTTTGTCTTGGAAGTTCCCAATAATAAATCTTTTGCCATCTTTCTTTGTCCTAGTTCAATTCAAGATGTAAAAAAAAAAAAAAAATACCAGTATAGCTTTATATTCTATTGCTAATTATTAAGTTTACTGATAGTGTATAACACAGATGATAAACAAATAAGTTGAAATGATACAAGGAGATGTATTAATCCACTTTATTGACATGTTGATTCTGTTCCTGAAAAAATAGAAATACTTATGATAGGCCTAGGAAACCATCCTTCCCTACAACTAGGGGGACTAACACTATTATAAACTCAGAATTTCAGGGAGAGCCTCAGGTTCTTTACAACTATGTCCATTTAGGATAAGAAGGCCTCAGGCACTTTTGACTATATCATTGTTGTGCAAGAAAAATCGTATCTACAAGAAAGAAAAATCATATAAAAGAAACACAATGTAAGCAAATATCAATCGAGAGCATGAAAATGTTATGTTGTGGTTCACATTTCACATCTCTCTCTGTGTGTGCATATGGCTTTCTTCAGTGAACAGTTGGAAGTGGTTTGAAACATTTCATTGTTGAAGAGAGCCATGTCCATCAGAATTGATCATCATGTAATATTGTTATTGCCGTGTATAATGATCTGGTTCTGCTCATTTCATCAGTTCATGCAAGTCTCTCCAGGCCTCTCTGAAATCATCCTGCTGGTCATTTCTTACAGAACAAAAATTCATGTAATTGAATTTTTATAAATGATAAAACAAATTTGTTTTATAGCACCTTGAAAATCAATGATAATAAGAGTTCCTTTAAAAAAATTTTCCTTAAAATCAAGCCTTTATAGAAGATGTAGAGTGAAAAGAATACACATACAGTGTCAATGTGAGGGTCAAATAAGATAAAAGTTTTTACAAGCTTTAAAATGTTATATAAGTGGGAGTGATTATTACCCATTATTTTGTTGCAACATGTGCCATGAGGAATACGTGAAGAGAGTGAGTTGCTGAAAATTAGAAGCTTGAGTAATAAAAATCAATAAAAGTAGATCTTTTATAACCATATATAAAACCTTAAGTTTTTTCCTAGATTGAGCCCAATGTCCCAACCTGTAAGGATTTTTTTAACCCTAACTTGGTCATATATCATTCTCTATCCCACCCAGCTTTGTGGCATCTGCAAATTTTTTGAATATTTCACATGTCTTTGTTCAACTTGTTGATAAAAATCACAAGACCAAGCACAGATCCTAGGGGACAGTTCACAAGAGATTTTCCAACAAGTTGATATTAAATTATTAAAAGTACAATCATTAGGTTATTTTAAATCCATCTAATTACATTACTGCCAATAAGTGAAATCCAGACACCCCCACAAAAGCTTTATGTTGTATAAATTCTGTGTATTTTCTACTCTGAATTCAGATTTAAAAGAAACAAATCACAAAACTGATCATAGCCACATTTCTAATCATAAGATAGATGTTAGCTTCTTCTAGATAGCAAATTCTCTAGGGAATTCAATAAATTGTCACAGTTCAATTTTATTGTTGATGCTAAGCACTTTTAAACACAGTATATTCCTACCCCCAATTTATTATGCCATGAGAACCTCCCAAAAGACTTTTAAACAAATCCTTTACTCATTCTTTAACAATACTTAAACAAAATCACCTTAAAAGAAAATTGTAACTGATAATGTAAACCATTTTCTGCTCTTCTTATTAACTAGTTCTTCACTGAGAGGATGTATTAATTTTACTTGATCCTTTGTATTTAGCCTAAATTTCATTGCTGCTTCCAGTTATCACAATTTATGTTTTTGCAGTAATTGTTTATGATCTTTTGGGCCTCTGCTTTCTTGGTCCACGTTGTTTAATCATTCTGCAATCATTGTACAGGTATTTTGTTTATAACTTTTTTACTTTATATAATGGTTCTCTTTTTTCATAATAATAGCTTTTTTATTTTTCAAAATATATACAAAGATAGTTTTCAACATTCATCCTTGCAAAACCTTGTGTTTCAAATTTTTCTTACTGCCTTCCCCCCTCTTCTAGACAGCAAATAATCCAGTATAGGTTAGATGTGTGCAATTCTTCTAAATGTATTTCCATATTTATCATGCCACATATGAAAAATCAGATAAAAAGATGAAAAAAGAGAAAAAAACAAACCACAAAAAAGGTGAATCCACATTTGGTCTTCATAGTCCTTTTTCTGGATTCAGGTGGCTCTTTCCATCACAAGTCTATTGGAATTGCCTTGTATCACTTCATTGTTGAAAAGAGCCAAATCCATCAGAATTAATCATCACATAATCCTGTTGTTGCTGTGTACGATGTTCTCTTGGTTCTACTTACTTTACTTAGCATAAGTTCATGTAAGTCTCTCCAGGCTTTTCTGAAATCATCCTGCTGATCATTTCTTATAGAACAATAATATTCCATTATATTCATATGCCATAACTTAATTGGCCATTCCCCAACTGATGGACATCCACTCAGTTTCCAGTTCTTTGCCACTACAAAAAGAATTGCTACATTTTTGCATGTAGGTCCTTTTTCCTTTTTTATGATCTCTTTGGGATACAGACTCATTGGTGGCACTGCTGGATCAAAGGGTATGCACAGTTTGATAGTCATTTGGACATAGTTCCAAATTGCTCTACAGAATGATTGAAACAGTTCACAACTCCACCAACAATGCTTTAGTGTCCCAGTTTTTTCACATCCCCTCTAACATTTATCATTGTCTTTTCCTGTCATCTTAGCCAATCTAAGAATGTGACAAGTACCTCAGATTTTTATATTTCTTAAATTTGTATTTCTCTAATAGTAATTTAGAGCATTTTTTCATATGACTAGAAATGGCTTTAATTTCTTTGTCTGAAAATTGTCTATTCATATCCTTTGAATGGCTTGTATTCTTATAAATTTAACCTAATTTTATATTTTAGAAATGAGGCCTTTATCAGAAACATTGGATGTAAAATTTCTGTTGCCCTGCCCAGTTTGACTGTACTAATTTTGTTTGTAAAAAATTTTTTTAGTCTAGTCAACATAATTTCTCTAGTTCTTTTGGTCTTAAATTCCTTCTTTCTCCACAGATCTGAGGGGTAGATTATACCTTGTTCTCTTAATTTGCTTATGGTATCACCCTTTATATCTAAATCATGAATCCATTTCAACCTTATCTTGGTATAGGGTGTTAGGTATTAGTCAATGTCTAGTTTCTGCCATGTTATTTTCCAGTTATCCCAGCAATTTTTGTCAAATAGCGAGTTCTATAATGGTTCTCTTAATAATTATATTTCTTGCTGTCATTGATCAATTTGATTATAATTTCAGGTTTTTTCTAAGTTTGAGGGTATGAGCAATTTAAAAATCTTTTTTTTAATTCTTAAGTTTTTAGAAATGGTTGAAGTAATTTAAAGCTCTAAAAGCAATTGAAGAGGCTTTCCATAGCCTCTTCAAATGTGGATTTCTCATCTTTTCCAATACATCATAATTTGGTAGTTGTAAGATGATAAGTTTTTTTTAATTATTTTAATTTTTTTTCTAAGTGATTATGAAAAATTTTTCAAACGTCTATTGGAACTTGTATTAATTTGAAAATTATTGGGGCAGCTAGGTGGCGCAGTGGTTAGAGCACCAGCCCTGAAGTCAGGAGGACCTGAGTTCAAATGTGGTCTCAGACACTTAACATTCCCTAGCTGTGTGACCCTGGGCAAGTCACTTAACTCCAATTGCCTCAGCAAAAAGCAATAAATAAATAAATAAACAAACAAACAAACAAATAAATAAATAAGAAAATTATTTGTACATATCCCTTGATCCTTTTCTGCTGGGAAATGGTGCTTTATATCAGTTCCCTAGAGGTTTTTGATATACCTTATTTGCAGGTATTTAATGCAAAAATTTCCTTTTATCACACCTTCCATGTCTCCTCTTTTGAATATAGCTGCATTATTTTCATTTTTGTAAATATTAAAATATGCTACATACTCAAGATTGTGCCCTTTTTCTTTTGTAATGTCTTCTAGCATGCCTAATTATGAATCCTTAATTTTTTTAAGGCTTTTTGTTTCTCACCAAAGTTTTTAACTTTTTTCCCTTATATACATCTACATCCTGAAGACCATTACTTGTTTTCCACAAGACCTTTTGTACTTGGCAATTTGATAGAGAATGAAAGTGCTTTTCCAAACTAAAGTAACCTGTAATACTGGTATATACATTTAAGCCGTAAGCATATATAAACTTTCCAGACACACTCATTATGTGCACCTGCTGAAGCACACACATTTGACCATAAAGGGCATCTGTCAGCTCTGTAACTGTGAAACTTTACATATATCATATTTTTCCCTAGTGCTATTCTCCAATGGGCTATCTTGAATTTGGGCTTGGCACATCTCATGTGAACATGGAAAACTGTGCCTCCAACCATATTTGATTTTTACCTGAAGACTGAAATAATTCACATACATTTTTTTTTATGTGGAATGTAAAGTTTTTCTGCTTTCTCTTTAATGTTTGTGGTTTCAACTCCTATGCAAGATTTTTAGTAACAATTATGGGTCAATTCATTCAAGAGTTCACAACAAATCTAGAAGTTACCAAAAGGAGGGTTTAGAGAAGGCATATTGGAAGTTTCTCAAGTCAAAACAAATTAGACTAGGGATATGCTATGGTTAAAAGTTAATTTCTTTAATTAATAATGATTTAGAGCAGTTTTTCAAATGCCTAGATACCTTTCGTTTTTTGTTGTTGTTGTTGTTGTTGTTGTTGTTGTTTTTTAGAAACCTTTCTGTTCCTATTTTTTGATTTTAGTAATTGGAGAATGACTTATATTCTTGTAAATTTGACTTAGTCCTATACATATTGAAAAATTAAGATCCTTATCACAGAAATTCACTATTTCCTTCCCAGTGTTCTGCAGTTGTTCTAATCTTAGCTGTATTGGTTTTGTTTGTGTAAAACCTTCTTAATTTAATGTGATCAAAATATTCCATTTTCTATCCTTAATTTTTTTATCATCTTACTTGATCATAACTTCTTCCCTTATCCACAGATAACTATTTCATGCTCTCCTAATTTGCTCATATTATCACCCTTTATGTCTAAGTATGTGCCTTTTTAATCTTATTTTTATATGTGGTATGCAGTGGTCTATATCTAGTTTCTGCCCAACCCTTTTACAGTTTTCCCAGCAATTTTTGTTAAGTAATAAGTTATTTTCACAGAAGCTTGGATCTTTAGGTTATTAAATACTAGATTATTATGGGCACTTACAATTGTATCTTGTATACTTAATCGATTCCACTGATTCAACACTATTTATTAGCTAGTACCAGGTTATTTTGATTTTATCATTTGAGATTTGATATGGCTAGGCTACCATCTTTCACTTTTTTTCATTGATTTCCTTAAATTTCATGACATTTTTGTTATTCCAAATAAATTTTTTTTATTTTTCTAGCTTTATAAAATAATTTTGATAGTTTAATATAGCCCTGAAAAAGTAAACTAATTTAGATAGAATTGTCATTTTTGTTATATTGGTTTGGCCTATCCATTATAATTAATATTTTCCCAGTTATTCAGATCTGATTTTATTTGTCAGAAAAGAGTTTTTTAATTGTGTTCAGTTTCTGCATTTCTTTTGGCAAGTAGACTCCCAGGTATTTCATATTGTCTATAGTTATTTTAAATGGAATTTCTCTATGTCTTGTTGCTTGACTTTGTCATAATAGAAATGCTGGTGATTTATATGAGTTTATTTTATATTCTGCAACTTTGCTAAGTTTTCAGTTATTTCAACTAGTTTATTAGTTGATTCTCTAGGGATTCTCCAATTATACCATGATTACAGAATGATAGTTTTGTTTCCTTATTTTCTATTCTAATGCCTTCAATTTCTTTTTTTCTTCTTTTACTTCTATAGATAGCATTATGATCTGAAAAGGATGTATTTAATTTTTTTGCATTTGGTTGTGAGGTTTTTATCTCCTAATTCATGTTCAATTTTTTTTATAGGTGCTATATACCACTGAGAAACAATTATATATATTTTTTTCTTCCCATTCAGTTTTCTATACAGGTCTATCATATTTAAATTTACTAAAATTCCATTCATCTCCTTCACTTTTTTCTTGTTTTTTTTTTTTTTTTTTTTGTGGGGAGGTTTGAATTTTTGTAGTTGAGGTCCTTCACTAGTATAGTTTTACTATGCTTCCTCCTTTAATTCATTTACCTTTTCCTTTAAGAATTTGGATGCCATAATCTTTAGTGCATATGTAAATAATATATATATATATATATATATATATTTATAAATTGTTGCTATTATTTCATTATTACTTATGGTACCTTTTAGCAAAATAGTGTTCCTATTTATCTCTATTAATTAGATCTCTTTTTGCTTTTGCTGAGATCATTTTTTTTGTTTTTTTGTTTTTGTTTTTTTTACATCAGCTGAAGCATAATAAATTCTGCTCCTGTCCCTTACCTTTACTTTGTGTATCTCTGCTTCATGTGTATTTCTCTTTTTTCTTTTAATATGCAGTTAGGGTTAAGTGACTTGCCTAGGGTTATCCAAATAGTAAATGTTAACATTTTAAGTTTAAGGCTGGATTTGAACTCAGTTTCACTGAACTTCAGGTTTGGGTCTCTATTCACTCTGCCCTGACATGTATTTCTTTTTTTTCTTTCTTTTTTTTTTTTTTTTAAATTTTGCTTTTTTTTTTTTTTTTTTGCTGTGGCAATTGAGGTAAAGTGAGTTGCTCAGGGTCACACAGCTAGGGAATGTTAAGTGCTTGACATGTATTTCTTATAAACATATTGGAAGATTCTACTTTTTAATCTACTTTGTCATCTGCTTCCATTTTATGAGTTAGTGCGTGCCATTCACATTCACAGTTATGACAACTATGTATTTCTCTCCAACCTACTTTTCTTCTGCCCCATTTATCCTTTCATCTGTCTCTTCTCAAAAGTGTCTTGTTTCTAAACACCACCTATCCCAATCTTCCTTCCCTTTTATTAACAAGCATCTTCTCTTATTCCTTCCTGCTGACCTTTCAAGTTGTTCTGGATTGGAAAATGGTTTTACCATGTTCTTTTGTTGGTGATGTCACTCCAGAATTGATTTTGAGGCATTATTTTAATGTTGTTTGGAGGGGAATTTGGAAGCGCTCCGATAAATCTTGTACTTTACTCAAGCATTTTGATTCTACCCTTCCCTTATCATCTACTGGTTTCTTGATTATAGATTGGCAAGTGGGTAAGTGGTCTTGGCATGTCTCATTTGTATAATTTCTTCCTTACTATATAGATGGAATCTCAGCAAAAGACTCTGGCTTAGATTTGGTAACTCCATTTAAATTCTTCCCTTGCACTTCTTGTTAGCAATTATCCCTGCCTTTTCTGGTGAACTATTAAAGAATTAATTTTTCACTGAGTTGTTTCTTGTCTTAGGACTTGTTGCTTACCAAATATACAGCCTAACATTTGCAACCACTCCTTAACATGGAGTTTTACCTTTGGAGACAGATCTCTTCTTCCATCATTCCTTGATCTGTGACCTGGAACTGAGTAATCAGCATCAAAATAACTTGTCATTTGGCACTTGTTCCCTTACCTTGCATGATGTCACAGTGTTCTTTATGTTTTGATACCTTATAGGTCACAGTCTTGGTCCTCTTTTACTCCATGGATGTTAGGATGTTCCAATGGTAAAATCTCATTCCTAATGTCCACAACTCTCTCTGTTTATCTTCCTATGCCAACCTGGATTGGAAAAATGATTCACTTTTATTTGGGGGGAGGGGATTTTCCAATTAGGATTTAGTCTGATTGGTTTTTTAGTTAGAGAACTTTTGCTGGAAGTAAGTTAGGGTGAGTTTCAATATCTTGGCTTCACACCTCTGGTGAACTTTCAGCAAATGATATGAGAAGATATTCTACTTATCCCAACCCCTCTCAGTAAGTAGCAATAATTGGTCAGGGCAATGTTTTGACTATCTACTTTTTATATTTGGGGAACTGTCCTTAGAGAAATAAAGTTGGAGCTTTGTAGGTCAAGATTTGAATCAACAGAACTGCATTGTATTTTAATTTCTATAATAGGGACAACAAAGTCAAACCAACAATAATACATAATAACTGCAGGAAGTTCTGAAATAGACAATTTAATAGCAAGTTATGGAAAATTAGACTCTTTGGCAAGTTTAAATTGAGAAGGCCCTACTGGGGATCATTATAGTTTGAATTTTCTATGAATATACAAAAATACTCAGTTTTAGTAGGAAAATAATATGTAGTCAAATATGTTATTTAAATTACATTTACATAAAATGTAACATTACTTTTTATAAGTATAATTTGAATAAATTTCCTAGTTTGCAGTTGATTAAAAAGAAAACTCAACCATTTAGTTATAAAAACCACTTAGGATTTTTATGAGAAGTTTTAAGATTTGTATAATTTTAACCTCTTGTCATTTAAATTTCCTGTATATTTCTTCATAAAATTATAATTTAGTAAGTCATGTACAGAACTGCCATTATGAAGAAGACATTTACTTCAAGTAGTCTTTGTAATTTAAAGCTATTTTTTTTGGGGGGGTAGCCTCTAAATATAACTGACATCTTTGCTGGCAGATTTAAGATGAAGTGTGGTTTTTTAATTCTTAGAATATTTAAAATGTTATTTTCCCACTTGATTCACAGAAATTTTGAAGTTAAAAGGGACTTCCATGTTATCTATTCCAAAGCCCTGTGTGATACATGAATTCACTTATTCAACATCTCTGCAAGTGTTATTCAGCCTCTGTCTGAATACCTTAACTAATAAGGAATTCCTATTCATTTTTTTTTCTTTTGGGCAATATATTTTTGGAGTGATGTTTTTTATGCTGAGCTGAAATATTGCTTTCTGTAACTTCTTCCCATTGCTCATAGTTGTCTTCTTTATACCTAAATCTAAGTAGCTCATAGTTGTCTTCTTTACATCTATATCTAAATAATCCTTCCATTTGATAGTCCTTCAGGTATTTAAAGACAACAATTTTCTCCATGAGTCTTCTAATCTTGAGATTATAAATATTCCAAATTTTTTTCATGTTATTACAGTTATCCTCAAATAGCATAGTTTTGCATTCACTCAACAGTGTTAACTAGAATAATAGTACAGAAAATGCTTCCAATATGGTAATATCAACAAGGCTTTTTACAATGTTTTTAACTATATCAATATGGATTTGAAAATTGTTCTTTTTTTTGAACATACTCATTTTTCAATGTTCCTTCCTATCTTTGAAATAATAGAAATATCCATAATCTCAATATTTTGAGACCACAAAGTATAATGGAATGTTATTTCTTAGTTTCTAGAAACTCAGTAGTCTTTTTAAAATTCAGCGCATTTAGGGTTAGAGTCGGGAGTCGGGAGTCTAAGTTAACATTAGGCTTTGGGTGTTTGGGAGGAAGGGAAGAGGTAGTAGCATCACCTTACTGACTCATTCAGTTTACATTCAAAACTCACTGTGTTTTTCAAGTTAACTAGGATTATAAAATCAAGAACTAGAAGGAATCTTAAAAATCATCTGGTCCATTGGCTTAATTGAACAGATGAGGAAACCAAGCTTCAAAGAGGTTTTGTAATTAAGCCAAAGTTATATAATATAATAAATAAGTAGTAGAAATAAGATTTAAATTAAAGTTTAGGACTCCAAATCCATATGTTGCCATTGCTGATCTTTTTTCTCCTATCATTTATTTGTGAAGGTGAGTTCTGAGTTACAAAAACAAGCTTTATGTTTATATTTAATTAATACTAAATAGCTGTTGTTTAAGGCACCATCTCACATTGTATATAGTACAGATAGATAGAATGTGGCTTCAAGTACCTTAGGCTGTAACATAGGAATAGACAATATAAATAACTATGGAAGAGTGGGGCTGGCAATAGTAGTCTTAGTAGAAAGAGTACTGGATTTGAAATCAGAAAACCTGCGTTCCTATTGTGACTTATAGTTAGCCCACACTTTCAGTCTGTTTGGGGTTCCTGATACTGTCATTTCATATATTGGGCTATCCCTCCCAGATTTCTGTCATGTATATTTGATAAACATGCCATCAGTGCCTTCAAGTTGCTGATCAAAATGTCAAACAGATGGAGCCGAGGATAGAGTGCTGTGCCAAACCACTATAGACCTCCCTTCCGAAATTATTTTGTACGCATTTATAATTATTTTTCTTCATAGAATATAAACTCCTTGAAAGGGTGAACTTTTATGTGTCTTTTGGTACTTAGAATCTAGCACTATACATAGTAGATGCTTAATAAGTATTTTTGAGTTAAATTGATACTGATCTGTTAATTAAAACTCTGGAACTGGTTGTTCATTTTAGTTCTCAGTTCACTTACTTTGGTGATCTCCCAGTCTATATTTATCTTTTCCATAAGGATATTAAAAAAGATTGGATCAAATCCTTTGTTAAAATCCAGATTTAGACAGTGTCTGTTGCATTCCTTGAATTTCCTGTCTAGTAAACTTTTCAGAAAAGGAAATGTTAGTGTCGTGACTTGTTCTTAGCGACTTATTGTTATTGATTTTGATAGCAAGTTGTTCACTGGTTTTAACTGCTTCCATTTATGAATGTTCAGAAGTCATGCATTTAATAACCATTCTAGAATTAAATACCTTGGGATGGAATGTAGAAGGACCTTGTACCTTGAACTTACTTATGGCAACCACTATTCTCCTATTGTCTCTTCACTAAGGTGTCAGTTTCCTCTTCACCAATTTGTGTGTGAAGATCATTCTCCTTAAAAAAGAAAAAGAAAGAAACAGAAGGAACAGAGGTGTTAAGGAATTCTTTCTCTCTTTTTTTAAAATTTTATTAATACTTTTTATTTGCAAAACATATGGGTAATTCTTCAACATTAACCCTTACAAAGCTTTCTGTTACAAATTTTTCCCCCCTACTCCCCACCCCTTCCCTAGATGGCAGGATATCCAATACATGTTAATTATGTTAAAATACTTAAGAAATCGAATATATGTATACTTATTTCCACACATCATTTTTGTGCAGGAGAAATCGTATCTACAAGAAAGAATAATCAGATAAAGGAAATACAATATAAGCAAACATCAATAGAGAGCATGAAAATGATATGTTGTGGTCCACATTTCACATCCCTCTCTCTGGGTGTATATGGCTTTCTTCACTGAACTGGAACTGGTTTGAAGCATTTCATTGTTAAAGAAAGTCATGTCCATCAGAAGTGATCATCATATAGTACTGTTGTTGCCGTGTATAATGATCTCCTGGTTCTGCTCACTTCACGCAGCATCAGTTTATGCAAGTCTCTCCAGGCCTCTCTGAAATCATCCTGCTGGTCGTTTCTCACAGAACAATAATATTCCATAACATTCATATACCATAATTTATTCAGCCATTCTCCAATTGATGGGCATCCATTCAGTTCCCAGTTTCTAGCCACGGAATTCTTTCTGTTAATATCACTTTTATGCCTCATGGGTCTGTTACCAATGAGTAGTTTTGATGTAGTGGCAAAAAAAAAAAAAAAAGTCTGGATTTGGAGTCTAAGGACTTGGGCTTGAAGCCTAATTTACAATAATTCTATGACTTGGATAAATTGTTTAATATCTTTTAACCTTAGTTTCTTCATTTATAAAAAGTGTATATTTGTCCAGCCTATTTCATAGAACCATTGTGAGAATCAAATGAGATTTTATGTAAAATGCTTTAGAAACCATAAAATGTTACATAAATTGCCACAATTATTCCTTCTCTGTTCCTCTTTTGACAGTATTTCATAAACCAGGAAGACAAATGAAGAATGAAATAGACCTGAAGGAAGTTAGCCATTTGAGTAGTTGTGTAGGGGAATGTTGCTTCTTGAACTGAGGAACTGACCATTCATCCTTAGTCTCCCTCATCTAGCATAATTGGACTTTTTATTCAAAAAATAAAAAATTTCCTTTCTTTCTTGAAACTTACCTTTTTTTTTTCTAGTTTTCTAAACACTCCTTTCTAACCCATCTGTAGTTCCTTTTGTTTATTCTTCTTTCTGCTAACTAGGATGTTCTTCAAGATTTTTTCCTTTATAATCTTCATTTGCTTAGGTTATTATTCATTCTCTTGCCTTCAGCTATCATTTCTATGATGAGGAATTTCATTTTAACTCTAATCCTGACCTCTACTATACATTTTGCTCAGAATTTACAACTGCAGATTTCCTGCCATTATCTTAACTTTGCCTAACATCTCCAAAACAAAAAAATGTTTGTTTTACTTTTTAACATTCAGATTTCTTTTAATTTAGTGGCATAATTTTTTTTTCTTTGGCTAGGAATTTTGTCATCATCTTTGATGGTTTATTCTTTGCCATCCCTTAAGTCAGGAAGTTAACAAATCCTGTCTTTATTTTCTGGATAAATGTTCCTTTCATGGCTACCATCTGATTCATACCCTTGCTATTTCACATTTGAATCATTAAGATCTCCCTCTTAATTTTTCTTCTTGTTGTCAATCTTGATTATTCAATATATCTTATACAGGACCATCAGGCTTTTTTTTTTTTTTTTTTTTACTTTCATTATGTCATCTGCACAGCAACCTATGATGGTTACCTTTTTGGAGATTAAACTCCTCTGGCTGACATTCTAGGCTGCCATAATCAAGTCCTATCCTAGTAGCCAATTGTATTTTTTTTAATTACTCCCCAATACAACTTTCTCTACACTCAGGCTCATTTCTTCACTGTTCCAGTTACACATCATGCCCATTTCTTCCTTGCCTTTCTTTTTGATATTTTCCTCATATGGTATATCTCTACTCCCTGACCTCTGCCGTGTTATTTATCCTTTATTTTCAAATTCAGTACTCTTGCTGCTATACAATTTTATTTGAAAACTGAACCCTTGAGATGCCCCAACTGATGTCCAGTTATTCTGGGAAAGCTTCTAAGTGTTATATTGGAACATGCATTGATTTCTCCCTTCTTTGAACTGTTGCATTTATATTCAATACAACACAGTTGATCACTTTAATAATTCTTTATTGTTTCTCCTTTTTCCCTCAATTACATGAAAAACTTTTCTGGAGCAACTACTTTTCTTCTGATTCAGGGAGTATAGTACTGGGAAAATTCTCTTTTTTGATCAAGATTGATGATTTCATCAGTCTAGGGAACTCCCAGTAATAACATTTCCTCTTCTAATGCAAATGAGTTAATTTATCTTTGCTTGTAGTGTTAGAGCAGGAGTTCTTAATCTGAGATCTATGAACCTTTTTTTTTTTTAAAGGGAACTATTTTAATATTGTTGGTTTCTCTTCTAATCCTATGCATTTATATATATATATATATGCATATATGTATATATAAATATATATATATATATACACACACATTTAAAGACCTTATTCTAAGAAGGGGTCCTAAGAATCACTAGACCACAAAGTTAAGAACCTTTGTCTTAGAGAACTGCTTGGGAATATTGAGAGGTCAAGTTACTTGTACATGTCACATAGCTAGTATGTCAAAGAAAAAATTTCAGCCTTTTCTCCACTATATCATGTTGCCTCTCAATAAGCTGGTGGATTTTGATGACAATTTGGACAAAAATATTTCTGGAAATCTATTTCATTAAAGCAAATGTGTAACTAGTTGAACATGAGGTGACTAGATGAAGAGAATAACACTGAAAATACTTCAAGTTCATGTCCCATGTAAGGAAAATGAATCAACAGAAACCTTTTGTAAGAAGGATATATTATTACTTTTTATATCTTTAAAGACAGTTTTTAAACTATCATTGCTAATTTTAAAAGGTGGAGAGATCAGGTCTTTTACTAGATATCCAAGGAGTTATAATGTTCCCAGCATGGGTGGCATACTACATAAGAAATTCAAAGTGTAACTAGTTTTAAGTAATTTTTCAAATATGTTATTAAACTTGTAAAACAGGAAGCATTGTCAAATATTTTTTTTATTAAAGCTTTTTATTTGTATGACATGTATATGGGTAGTTTTCCAACATTGATCTTTACAAAGCTTTCCATTACAAATTTTACCCCAGTCCCCTCCCCTCCCCTAGATGGCAGGAAGTCCACTACATGTTAATAATGTTGAAATGCTTGAGAAGTTATGCAAGAAAAATCCTATCTACAAGAAAAAAAAAGAATCAGAGAAAGGCAACACAATGCAAGCAAATGTCAATAGAGATCATGAAAATGTTACGTTGTGGTCAATATTTCATTTCCCTCTCTCTGGGTGTATATGGTTTTCTTCAGTGAACAAGTGGAACTGGTTTGAGACAATTCTTTGTTGCAGAGAGCCATGTCCATCAGAATTGATCATCATGTAATACTGTTGTTGCTGTGTATGATGATCTCCTGGTTCTGCTCGTTTCACTCAGAATCAGTTCATGCAAGTCCCTCCAGGCCTCTCTGAAATCGTCCTGCTGGTCGTTTCTTACAGAGCAATAATATTCCATAACATTCATATACCACAATTTATTCAGCCACTCTCCAATTGATGGGCATCCCTTCAGTTTCCAGTTTCTAGCCACTACAGAAAGGGCTGCCACAAACATTCTTGCACAGGTGGGTCCCTTTCCCTCCTCTAAGATCTCTTTGGGATATAGGCCCAGTAGAAACACTGCTGGGTCAAAGGGTATGCACAGTTTGACAACTTTTTGAGCATAGCTCCAAATTGCCCTCCAGAATGGTTGGATCCGTTCACAGTTCCACCAACAATGTATTAGTGTCCCAGTTTTCCCACATCCCCTCCAACATTCATCGTTATCTTTTCCTGTCATTTTAGCCAATCTGACAGGTGTGTGTGTAGTGGTACCTCAGAGTTGTCTTAATTTGCATTTCTCTGATTAATAGTGATTTGGAGCAACTTTTCATATGACTAGAGATGCTTTTAATTTCATCATCTGAAAATTGTTCATATCCCTTGACCACTTATCTATTGAAGAGTGGCTTGAATTCTTATATATATGAGACAATTCTCTATATATTTTAGAAATGAGGCCTTTATCAGAACCATTAAATGTAAAGATGATTTCCCAATTTGGCATCGTCAAATTTTCAATGGAAACTCTTGTTATATGTTTTTATAAGCATGACACAATCTCAGTCAGTTTTACATTCATCTTGTAGTTCTTGAAATGGTTCTTAAGATATTTCAAGTTTTACTTTGTTAAGGTAATAATATTAGGTATAATTTGAGTTACTTAATCTTTCAGTCCTCTTGACAATTCTGTAACACTATATGTTTTAAAAAATGATGCTGACCTGGATTGAAAGAATGGCATTTCTTGAAATTTTTTTTTGCAATAAAAACAAACACATGTCAAGTCATTATCCTTAAAACTAAATGATTTGAAGTCAATTGATTCTGTTTAGATTTTGGAAGTTATAAGCAATTATCTGGATGTTTCACTTAGGTATACATATTTAAAAGCCTCTGGGAGAATGCATAGTAATAATATTCATTTTATAACTTTTGTTTCAGTAACTTTTCATTTTTGGATGTCTCATAGTTCAGTTGGCTCATCAATTTATGTGGTTTTATCTTTTCTATTTTATACAGAGTAAATTCAACTGGTGGTCCCAGCACCACCAGTGGCAAAAGGCATTGTTCTTGATATAGCAACTTCTAGAGATAAATATATAAATAAAACTTGATATTTATTTTTTTAGGTATTTATTTTTCACATCCATTTGAACTTTTCCTTTGGAGTGATTCTGTGATTCTTCTTTTAGCAAACAGGAAATCATAATATAGGCACTCTGTAATTTACTGTGAAGTTGGTGTTTTCCTTGCCAACTATAAACAACCAAAGCATTTGTAGATTATTTGTAATGAAAATTATGTATTTTAATCTACACTGATATATTTACTTATGTGTAACCTGCATGTATTTCATTTTTTGAAAATTATAACTGAATTTTTATATGATTTAATTGTACCATTTTGTGGCAAAATATTCTTCCCTACTCAGAATTTTGCATCTTTTGACTTGAATGACTTAGCTGATTGATGTTTCATGTTTTTTGGTATAGGTTGCACAACAGTGATGACACAAGACTGACTACATTCATCACAGTAAGTTCACAATTATAATTAACATCATAAAGCTGTTTTTTTTTCTTGATGTATAATTCATTGATGGGTTCCTCTAATTGATTAAACTGATTAGTCAATCCATTGCAAAATTAAATATTGAATTTTTCTATGATTAAATCATCACTATAGTATCACTTGTAATTATTTAAATATTTTAAGCACTTTCAGGTCAGGTACTCTTGATTTTTGTTACTGCATCTTCTGAACCTCAATAAAAATTTGTTGTTTGCATAAGATATTGCTGAGAATTGAACTTTAAAAAAATCTTTTAAAAAGGTTAAAGGGGTCATAGATTTAGGTCTGTGAAAGAGACCTTGAAGAATTATAACTTAATTTATTGGTCAAATATTCTCAAATATAATTAATTGAAATAATTTTCCATTAAATTATACATTTCATTTTTTATTTACTTAAAGTTGTTGTTAATTATAAAATAAACAGATCTAATTGCTGACATAATTAGAAATTTCTAAAGTTCCTAAACTTTTTTTTTCTTTCTTTTTTTGGAGGGCCAAATTAATTTAGCTGCCCTACAAATCCTCATCTATGAGCACTAGTTTATAACATTAAACATAATAGAGTTAACAAAATAATGTCTAAATTCATTCATCAAATAGTTGTTAAGAATTTAATTTGTATCAAGCAGTGAATCACAGTTTTAAAAAAGGATAAACAGAAATGAAGTTTAAAAAATGTCAAAGAGAATTATTCATTCAAAATTTTATTTTTTAATGGTCCCTTTAACAATATTTTAAATAGCAACAAGAATTTTTTGGTTATCTGTGATATCTAGGACACTTTGATAGATTTGAACTACTTGGAATAAAAGTTGTTCTGAGTTAGTGAAAAATTTGAATTATAAATGTATTCTAGAAGCAATAAAGTTTTATTAAGTATATTCAGTAGCTCAAACAAGGGCAAAACAACAAAGTATTGCTTACTGGAGTTATTTACATTTGTTTCTTTAATGAATTTATTTAAATTATTTCTAATTAGAATATATTATTACTTATGTTAATGGTCCTTACAAAGTAGATGGATGTACTTGGGGAAATGTTTCTTTTCTTAATTATGTTGCCTCTCTTTCCTTTGATGTTGCTAACACTTAAATTTTACTGTCCATAAAGAAAGGATTTGTTTAGTAGAGATAAACTTTGTTAGCCTCGATCATTTCACATTCAAAATCATTGCAGTTGGAATTACAATAATGAGGTTTTATTGTAATTTTGAAATATTGTTTTAAATTATAAAGTCATCAAAAATGGATTCAGAGTTTCTTAATTATGAAACTCTATACCTTGGGTTGGTAATTTTCCAGTTTATATTTCATTTATGACTTCTGGTATATGATTACTAATCTTGTTCAGTCCATGCTAGCAAAGATTTAAAAGGATTATAATCCTATTTTAAACCATTTTAGACTATATTATATGAAGAAGGAAAGAAAAATTCTACACATTTGTTGTCCAAAGAAATGAGTGTAACACTGTGATTTTGTAGTTTTCACATGGAGATTTAACACTTTCTTTATTAAGCTGTCCAAATACTTTTTACAATAAAATTCAAGAGTGTTTAGCAGCGGTGACCTTCATGCCAATATCTCAGAGGTGCCTTATAATTAGAAAAGTTAAAATAAGCCTTAGAAGCAGAAAAATTGCTAAAACAATCAGTTTCAAATGCTGACCGTACAAATAATTTTAATGGAATGCTTTTTTTTTTTTTTAAAAAACAACAAAATAGACCTGGATGCTAAAAGTTTTATAGCTTTATACAGCTAATTAGGAGTGGTCAAAAAACTTGACATCTTTCTCTAACAACCAAGTTCAGAGTGAAAGTAAGCTAAAGTAGTTCTGTTATTGAGGAAAGAATAAATGATTTATAAGTCAAAGAATCATTTTTACAATGAATACTATTTAACAGGTATTAAATTGGAATTAGGTTGGAAAATTTACTAGTTGGCAAGATGGCCTAAGTACAAATGAGGTACTACTACCCTTCTTAGCAGTCAGAGCTTCTATAATTTATAAACTGTCTTTGTAAAGGAAAATTATTTATATTCTATTTTTTTTCAGTAATTTTATAACCATAGGTATTTTACAAAAAAATTATGGTAAATCTATTTCTAATCCATTTTCAGTAAATGGAAGTCTTTAAGTTAGTTTTATATCAGGAAGAAGAAAAATTTCCCTTCTGTTGTAGAAAGGAAGAATTTTTCTCCTATTTCAGGCTACTCATTTGATCTTTCAAGAATTAAATAAATCTTCCCTGTCTCAGAATTCTTTGAGTAAAATCTTTGGATTTCTGTTGCTACTTTTTTTGTATGTTGTGAATTTTTAAATTTAAACCATTGATTGAATTTCAGACTAAATGACTGAAGTTTCTATGCCCTTTAAAAAAATAAAAGAATACCCAGAATCTGAGAACTGTAAGACATAGGCCACATAGACCAGAGGTGTCAAACACATAAATTGCCTGAGTGCAATCTGAGTCAGATTAAAATTTAATCTGGAAATATTTAACAAAATAAATAAAAATAAAATTTTAAAAGCTATTTTAAAGCTAAATCAATATGTGTATTAAATGGATCTTTACATATGGATTAGGAACCTCTCTTCCTATTTGAATTTGATACCATTACTTACAGATCAATTCTAAAATAGCTAACAATATCCAACTAATGGTTCTTCAGACTTTCCTTGACAATCTACTGCTAAGGCAGCCCATTCCATTTTGAGATGGCTTTGACTACTAGGAATGTTCCCCTTGTATTGTCTAAAACTGCAGTTTCTACCTAGTGTTTCTGGTTTGCCTCCTAGTGTTAAGCAAAATTTAATGTCTTCCTCATAATAGTCCTTCAAGTACTTCTAATTATTATTCTGTTAAGTCTCTTCTTCTCCAAGCTAAATTATCTTCATTTCCTTCAACAAGTCTTCATTTGTTCTCCAGTTCTTTTACCTTCTGGAAGAGCTTAAACTTATTTTATATTAATTAAAATGGCTTGTCCAGAACTGAGCTCAGTATTCTGAGGTCATTAGACTAGAGTAAAGTATGGCAGCACTACATAATATACCTTATCCTGGGCACTTCTGTTTCATTTTGTAGAGCCTAGGACAATATTAGCCTTTTCTGTTCCTTATGTTTTTGTTCATTTTAAGTATGGAGATCATTAAGATAGCCACATTCTGTTTTCTGAATATTCTCTTCAGTTTTTATTTGTGAAATTGATTTTTGACTGAAGTGTAGAACTTAACATTTTCCCACTGAATTTTATCTTACTCAATGCAGCCCATTCTTTTAAACTTGGAAAGCCTTTTGGCAGCTTGTTATTACAAATCCATCCCAATTTTATGTCACCTAAAAATTTGACAAACATGCCACTGCCTTTCATCCAAGTCACTGGTAAAAATGTTGAATAGCACTGAGTCAAGGACATATTCTTGTGAGATTCCATTTGAGAAATTTTCTCTAAGTTGAAATCAATATATTAATGATAAAAAATTGGACTCTTTGAATCCAATCACTTCCAACAGTTTTGAATCTTACCTAGTTTTATTATCTTCCAGTGTAGGGTTTCTTAAACTTTTTTCCATTCACGACTCCTTTTCACCTGAGAAATTTTTACTGGGTTCTGGGTATGTAGGCATATAAATCAAACACTTGCTAATAAATCATAATTTTGTGACCCCCCACATTTAGTTATGCAAGCCCATATGGGGTTGCAACCCACAGTTTAAGAAGCTTTGTTCCAGTGCATTCCTCTCCATGAAGTTAGCATGAGACAATATTTTGAGATAATCTGTCTGCAGCACTCCCTTGAACTATTCATCTAGTTACTATTTCATAAAAAGAAAAGAGGTTATTCTGACATGACCTACAGGATAAATCAGAATTAGTCAATAGAACATTAAAGGGGATTGGAAAAAGCTGCTTGAAGAAGGGTGGTTTTTTTGTTTTTTGTTTTTGAGGGGGAATGATATAGGAGAGTAGAGACTTGGAAGTCAAGAGATCAAAATGAGAAGAGAGAATTCTAGAAAAGGGAACAGACAATGAAAGTGCATGGAGTCAGGAGGCAGGGGGTCAATACATAAAGTATTCCCCTAGGTATTATTTAAAGCTGCTCACCAAAAGTTATTTTTTTTTTGATTTTTTTTTTTTTTTTTTTTTTTTTTGGCTTTTTGCTAAGGCAATTGGGGTTAAGTGACTTGCCCAGGGTCACACAGCTAGGGAATGTTAAGTGTCTGAGAACAGATTTGAACTCAGGTCCTCCTGACTTCAGGGCTGGTGCTCTATCCACTACGCCATCTAGCTGCCCCCAAAGTTATTTTTTTTTTAAGTTACTTTTTAAACACGTTATTTCTTGTAAGATCATTGTACATATTACATACTTATATACACATATAATTGAAACATATTTGCCAGTTTCTAAAGAAGTTAAGCCTTTTTGATTCAAATAAATTCCAAATTTTTAGTGTCTAACACATTCATTCTAGTAATTAAATCAAATTGATCTTACCCAAAAAATTTACTCACAAACATGCTTCCTCTCGCCCCCCCCCTCCTTTTAATACTTTGGCCCAATCTTAACTGCTTTTCTAGTGCCATGGCCAATCTCCCATTTAGCACTTGTTAATCTTAGACTGGAACACAGATTCCCTTTAACTTAGGAAATATTCATTATTTAAGAGTACTCTTATTTGAGAATTGTACCCTCTCTTCTCTAGATCATCAATGAGTTTTCACTTTATTAGTCCTCTTAAGATCTTTACCAATCCATAATGCTAATGATTATTATACAAATGAATAAATACAACTCTTGGATTTACAGTTTCTCTTCCCATTAACTGTTCAGTTTTAAAATTCTTTGATTTCTTTACAGTTTCACAGCAGAAATAGTTGTCCCAGAAGGCTTTACTTCCCTTTTCTGAGACCCTCTTTCTGCCTTTGGAATATCTTTTCCTTTATATTGAATACTCTGGATTATTACTACATGAATACTGCCAGCTGATTAAATTTTTCCTAATCTTAGGAGGAGGTATTTAACTTTTATTGTGACTTGTTTTGAATGCAAGAATGATTTATTTTACATTCTTGCAAGAAGGGGGTGCCTAGATTAGTAGACATACCTTTGAAACTCCAAAGGCAGTATTTTAGGAACAGTAAAGTAGCACTTTATGTAAAAAGTATATATGTAAATAGTTGATTTTTGTCACACTACAATGTTGAGTAAATACTAATAAGATACAATGATCAGGATTTTTTATATGTTTGTACTTTGCTGTACATGTTTGAAATCTTGGAAAATTGGAGAGTGAAGTCTGGATATCTATTCCACATCAATATTGAGGTTTCCTTTAATGTGCTCATTCATCTTCAACATGTTATTGCTTCATCTATATTTCTCTTACTTAGATACAAAATAGGTGGGATGTTTAAGTTTCCAATTGGTTTTTTCCAGCCTAACAGTCAATATTGGCATTTTTTTTTTTGTTTTAGAGCAGAAACTATCCCTTTCTATTAAGTTTCCCAAACACCCCCCCAAAAAAATCTGAAAGTTGTCAGATATATTGTTCAGTATATCTGTATTCCTTTAGAAGTTTTGTATAGCTTCTTACCTTCATTTTGCTCTTGATATTTTGAACGAGTCTACTATAGTTTTTAGCTTTTCAATGATGTTTTCCATAATACAACATATATTTATCTTTATTCTCTGGGCATTTCTCATAGAGACTTAATGCTCCCAGGATAGACCCTGAAAAAGAAGTAATTTTTTTTTTTGTTCTGCTTTAACTGTTGGACCTTATGTAATATCCTCTCTCCAATCTTGGGTGAATTCTTTCCCTCAGATCTAAATTATTATATTTACTAAAAAAGCTCTTTAAGTTTTTAGCTAAAATTTTTTTCTCTTGCGGTTTAGAGATTCTTTTTTCATTAAGCCAACTGAAGTGTATGTCCTCAGCTTCACATCACTTCATTCCAAAATTATTTTGTTTTCAGTTCCAAGATTTTGAATTCTACGTGATCCTGAGTGTATATGCATATTTAAGTGTTAGTGGTTAAAGTGGCCCTACCTTGTTATTGTGGGATTTGAGGTGAGACTGATATAGTCATGAATTCTTAGTTTGTAATTATAGTAACAACATGTAGTTTTTGAGATCCATCCAAGGGCAAGTTCAATGACTTGTGACTAACCTTGTGGTATATAGTGATTAGCTTTAACTGAAGACTAAGAATATGTGCCCAGTCTCCACTGGCCTTTGGGGGAGGTTAGTTTTTGTCACTTCAGATAAGCCAGTAACATAAAGTTAGGTTCTGGAACATCTGGAAATTCAGGTTCATACTTAGAAGACAAATTAGGAGGAAATAGCCATGGAGTGAGATAAGAAAAAGAAAGTCAAGTCAGGGAGTGCTCAGCCTACCTATGCAAATTTTTATAGTCTGCATGGCATGAGAAAAATGACTAAACTATCCAGAAGTTGTTTCTTGTACAATCTGTGTTGTAGAATTGACAGGCAAGTGCGGTTTTCACTAAGCTCTGATCATACATACCTACAACATCATATGAGGGAGACATCAAGTCCTAAAACATGGGGCAGCTATTTTTGGAGCCCAGATAGAAGAGAGAAAATTCTTTTTTTTTTTTTTTTTTTTAAAGAGAACATGTTGGGGGAGAGAGAGAATAGACAGACTGGTTTATGCTAATCATACTGTAAAAATATATTAGTCAGGATTTAAATGCAGAAACATGATGATGATTTTAATAGATATAGAAAAAGCCCTTGTCAAAGTATAGCATATAAGGTGAAATGATTTTTAAATAGGAATAAATTGTTTCTTAATATGAGACAAAAGGATTTTTCTAAAGTCAAGGGTTAACACTTGAAATTTAGAAACACTATAAATTGTTTTAATAAGATCAGAGGTAAAGCAAAGATATTCATTTTTACCACCATTATTTAAAGTTTTAGTTCTGGTAATAAGGAAAATAAGTTGAAGTTGAATAATTCAGAATAATTTACTTTTTTTAAATGTGGTATGATGGTTTATAAAAAAGCAATCTTGGGGGAGCTAGGTGGCGCAGTGGATAGAGCACCGGCCCTGAAGTCAGGAAGACCTGAGTTCAAATCTGATCTCAGACACTGAACATTCCCTAGCTGTGTGACCCTGGGCAAGTCACTTGGCCTCAATTGCCTCAGCAAAAAGCAAGTAGAGAGGCTAGAGGGCTTTCCTCTGAGTCAAGAGTGCCTGCATTTAAATTCTAACTAATATATTTTTACAGTGTAATTAGGAAAAGCCATTTTCCCTTTGCCTTGTGAGCCACAGCAAGAGACAAGGCCAGCTCAAAACGTCAGCATTCAAGCAGTCTGATAAGAGGAGACTGATGTGAATGTAATCTCCATCATTTATTTGGTTCAGGCTTGTTTTGGTTACAACAGTGGATAGACAACCTTCTGATTGGGAATTTTGCTAAGGAAAGAAGAGAGAGACAGATTGAGGCCAGAACTTATAAGAAGCACCAAGAGAATAAAACAAAGCTAAAGATTGAAGCAAAGAACAGGACCTGGTAATAACTCCACAAGCAGAATGGCAGCAATAGCATCAAAAATATAAAGCGAACAGGACCCAACAGGGTCTATCAAATGTATACACATGTGCTTAAAGGGAAAAAAAGAGTGCTACTGGTTCTAGTCTAAGAACTAAGACAAGAAATATAAGTTAAAAAAGAAAATGCGAAATACAGTAGAGAAATGTTGTGGATGAAGAGGGGTCCAAGAGATAAAACTAAAGAGAAAATCCACAAGGAATAGAAATGGAGCGAGCATCTGTGAAAAAAAATTAGCTTGGACATTAAAAACTATATAGCTGGAAGAAGTGGAGCAAGGGATAAGAGGTGAAATTATAAAGGAAATAAGAGCTTTAGAGGAAAAAAAATAAAGAAGGATAAGTAACTTAGAGGAAAAGGTAGAAAAATACTTAGGAAGGGGAGAATTTAGAATGCACTGACTCCATAATAAAACAAGAAATATTAGAACAAAGCCTACTTACTGTCAAAAATAACTAACAAGGAAAACTGGATTAAGGAGTAATAGATTAAAAATCATCAGAGTTTTCAAAACCATAACTAAACTAGAAATCTAAGACATATTTCAAAAAATGATAAAAAAAAAAACTACCTAGATATATTAGAAGTAGGGGGCAAAGTAAAAATAGAAAAAATCTGCTTATCATCTCCTGAGAAATTCCAAACTGAAAACCCAAACAAATTCCAAACTGAAAACCCAAAAAAGTATAATTGCCCAGCCCTAAACCTACCACATCAAAGAAAAAATACTTGAGGTAACCAGAAAGATTGCAAATACTAGGGAACTACAGGAAGGATTGGATGAGACTTTGTTGAAATTTACAGCAAAGAAGGGAAAATCTTGGAATCCAATATTGCAAAAGGCTTATAGCCAAGAATGACTTTCTCTGCAAAACTGAATATAATCCTAAATGGGAAAACATGGTCCTTTTGAAAGTATTTTCAAATAATCTTGATGGAAAGATAGAAACTTTGTAATGTAAACATTGGAGTCAAATGGTGGCTTAAACCAGGAGTATTGTGAAGTTTGAAGAGAAAGGACGGAAAGTTTTTTGCAAATTTTAAAGTGCTACATAATTATTATTAGCCGACAGTTAACAGACTTCCATTCTGGTGATGACTTTATTACCTGAGTTTTCTATTGCACTCCTGATGAGCTCAAGCATTGTTTAGAACAATACAGAGTTGTGCTGGTATATGTTTAATATCCATTCTCAATGGGAGCATACATGCATTCACACATATATTCATTCAAACTTAGTCAGTGTTGTTAGTATTTACTTAATTCTAGGTAATCAATAAAACAATAAGCCAAGTCCTGCAATTTAGCTTATTTCTGAATAGTAAATGTTCACAGTGAAAATTTAGGAACATTTCTCACAAGCCAGTTAGAGCTGGCTCCAGCAACACCCTTGGCCTAAATTTAATTTCTGCTGGACTGCTTATGATTTTCCCATCAATTTATATAAAACAGTAAATCTTTATCCAAATTGTTGTTCAATATAATATATTCACTTTCTTTAGACTTTTTTTCAAGGGTTAACACTTGAAATTAAGCAACACTAAAAAATCTTTTTAATAAGATCAGAGGTAAAGAAAAGATATTCATTTTTACCACTAGTATTTAATTCTAATTCTAGTAATAATCAAGGAAAAGAAGTTGAAGTTGAATAATTCAGAATAATTTACTTTTTTTAATGTGATATGATGGTTTATGTATGTAATATGTTTAACTGATCAGTTGAAAAAACTAAGTACCAGTTACTTTTGATGATAACATTGTAGTATGGTTTAAGACCACTTATTGCTAGATTCTTTTCATTCCCATTTTTAAAAAATCATTTGAGATTTTTGACCATTTGTTCTTCTAGGTGAATGTTGTTATTTTTTTTTCTAATTCTATAAAGTTATCCTTTGGCAATTCCACTGGCATAGAACTGAATCTGTAAATTAAGTATGGTAGTACTATCCTTTTATTATATACACAACTATGAACAACCAACATTTATAAAAATTTTAAGACTGCCTTTAGCATCATACTGAAATGATTTGTAGTTGTAGTCATAAAATTCCTGTGTATGCCTTGAAAGATATGCTATCAGATACATTTTATTTCTTGGTTAATTAGAAACAAATTTATTTTTCTTTCCATGCAATATTTGTTGGTAACGTAAAGTCAAGATGAGGATTTTTATGGGTTTATTTTTACTATCCTACTTCATTGAAGTTAATAATTTCAATTTTTACTTTGATCTTTAAGATTCTTTAACAATCATGTAACCTTTTAAAAGAAGTACTTTTGTTTCTTCTTGGCCTATATTGATTCCCTTAGTTTGTTTTTCTTGTCATATATCACTAGCATTTCTAGAGCATTAAAAACAGTGGTGACAATGCATCTGTTTTACCTTTCATTTTATTGGGAGTGTCTTTAGGTGGTTAACATTTAATAGGTATTTTTAGCTTTTGTTTTTAGTCATTTATATTGCAGAACAGTCCATTTATTCCTAATTATTTTGTGTTTTTCAATAAAGATGCCACATTTTATTATGAGCATTTTCTGTTTCTATTGATAGGAGGTGATTTTAATTGTGTTTGTTTCTAATGTGATGTATTTCATGTTGCTTTCTCTTGTGTACTTTTTGAAGTTTCTCCCAGATAACTAAAATTGCTGGCTACAGTTCTGCCGTACATAGCTGTCTTTTGGATATCACTAATTGTAAGGAAATTTTTCATTACAATCTAGCGATTGTTTCCCCTGTAGCTTTTTCTCAGGGACTATATCTAATTCTTTTTCTTTATGATAAATCTTAAGGTATTTTAAGACAATTCTCAAGACCCCACCTTGATATTCTTTTATCCAGGCTAAACATCCTTGGTATGAAACATCACTTGATTTTTTATATCTTGAGAATCTTCATCATCCTGGTTGCTACTTCTAGATACTTTCTAACTTTTTAGTGTCATATCCAAATCTGATTAATTACATTATTCCAGATGTGGTCTAACTTGGGTAAAGCATAACAGAACAATTATATCCTTCATCCTAGATACTGTTCTATTCTTATTACAATTTGGATTCTAGATAGTTTATTTTGCTTGCTGTATGAAATATTTGACTTATATTGATCTTGAAGGCTGTTAATTCTCCCAGATCTTTGAACACTTGATTTAGTCACATTTCTCTCCCAATTTATACTTGTGATGTTGATTTTGTTGAGTATAAGATTTTATCCCTATTATTTTTATCCCATTGTTTGTTTTAGCCTGTCAAAATAATTTTAGATCCTTTCTCTGTCATGCAAGTATTATTTCGTCTGAAAATTTTATAAATCTGAATTTTTTGTTCAAGTCAGTGATAAAGATGTTAAACAACATCAAGAATTGATACCTGAAATACTACTCTACTAAAGGTATTTTTTCTCTTTACAATATGCTTGGTTGTTGAACCCTGTTAAAATTATAGAATATAAAAATGAAATTATTGGCTACATTACTAAATAAGATATTTGGGCACCATCTTTTAACTGATGGGAAACTTTTTGATGGGAAAGACTTTCTAATAAGTGACATTGTTGGTGAACATATGGGCTCCCTTAAGGGATAATGAATATTTAAACTAAAATTTGGATAAGCCACCCGACAAGTATGTTGTAGAAATGATTCCTTTCCTGTGTACAAGGTTGGACTAGATAATATCTAAAGGCCCTTCCAACTCTAAAAATTCTGTCATTTTCATCTTTTATGATCTTAATAGAATCCATGCTTCCTGCTTTCTGACAGATGCTTTTACCATGAGGTAATCATGTTTTGTTTATTAAAGCTACTTTTTAGTCTCAGTGTCAGCCTTTTAGTTAAATTGCTTGAGATACATTATACATCTGTCATTTTTAGTATCTTTTCTCATTGGCTTAGCAGTTTAATATGTAGTAAAGTATGGTTTAGGTTTGAATATAGTTATAAAAGCTTGGTTCTTTGTATGTATTATATTATTTATTTTTCCCTATGTGGAGAAAAAAGGGTTTGGGGTCTTTGAGCAACACTTTACTTGTTCAGGGGTCACTTTAACAACATCAGTTATTTTCATCACACAGTCAAGAGCCAGGATAAAAGCAAAAAAGGACTTTTGAGCATCTAAAAAAATATCATAAAGTCTAAGAAATACAACTGTGCTTTATTCATAGGAGAAGTATTTAGCTACTTTTTATAATTTTCAGATACACAAAAAAGGACTTTTGAGCATCTAAAAAATATCATAAAGTCTATGCTTTACTCCTAGGAGAAATATTTAGCTACTTTTTATAATTTTCAGTTACAATTCTAATAAGCTTAGGTATCCGGTTTCTTGGTCCATGTATAATTAGAAAAGAGACTTTTATAGAAGTAGGTACACAGATAACAAGAAATAATAGCTGTCAGTGAGAAATGAGACAAAAAAGCAATAACAAAAGAACAACAAAACAAAACCCAAAAGTATGACAATTTGGGGTTTAGTTAATGGGGAGGGATACAGTACTAAATATCTCAGTAGCTTCTATAAATTTTATATGATTCTTGAGCTCACTATAAGCTAATACTCCATTTGACTTGATGCCCTTTCCCCCCTGCAAAAAAAAAGTAATGTCATTTTAGATGCTACTTATAGAAATAGATCTATAAATGAAAGAGATAATTGTCCTTCTGTACATTATATATGAAAGTATTTGGAATATTGTGTTTAGTTTTAGGTATAATACCTTTTACAACAGCATTCATAAATGAGAACACCTCTGGAGGAGGAACACCAAGATGATAAAATGTCTAGAAACTATGGAAGTTAATGTATCTGATAACATTTAGTCTCAGAAAACAATAAAGCTTAAGGTAAAATTGAGAATAGAGACAAGAATAAAACATGATAGCTGTCTTCAAACATGTAAAAGTATTGTGATATAGAAGGAGTATAACTCCAGGAAGCAGAGCTAGAATGAATAGATGAGTTATTATGAAGGAGGCTTTAGTTTAATATATAAGGATCAACTTTAGAATAATCAGAAGTATCCAACAATAGGTAACCATGGCCTATATTTCTTATTAAAGCTTTTTATTTGCATAACATATGTATAGGTAGTTCTTCAACAGTGACCATTACAAAGCTTTCTGTTACAAATTTTCTCCCCTATTCCCCTCCCCTTCCCTAGATGGCAGAAAGTCTACTACATGTTAATTATATTAAAATATTTGACAAGTCGAATATATGTATGTATACATGTTTCCATACTTATCTTGCTGTGCTAGAACAATTGTATCTACATGTTCAAAAAAGATCTGATAAAGGAAACCCAATGCAAGCAATCATCAATATAGAGCATGAAAATATGTTGTAGTCCATATCTCATGTCCCTCTCTCTGGGTGTATATGGCCTTCTTTACTGAACAACTGGAACTGGTTTGAAGCATTTCATTGTTGAAGAGAGCCACGTCCATCAGAATTGATCATAATATAGTATCGTTGTTGCCATGTATAATGATCTCCTGGTTCTGCTCGTTTCGCTCAGCATCAGTTCATGCAAATCTCTCCAGGCCTCTCTGAAATCATCCTGCTGGTCATTTCTTACAGAACAATAATATTCCATGACATTCATATACCATAATTTATTCAGCCACTCTCCAATTGATGGGCATCCATTCAGTTTCCAGTTTCTAGCCACTACAAAAAGGGCTGCCACAAACAACATGGCCTATATTTCTTAGTTCTACAATTTATAAAATGGTTTACTTCACTTATTGGAATTTTCCCTTTGAAGGTAGACATCACAGTCATCAACTTTTATTTTACAAATGAAGAAATTAAAGGTCAGAAAGAGTTTGTGATAAACTTTCATTACTGAAGATAGTAGATGACTGGGTCAAGTTTCCTAACTCCAAATCCATATTCCCAACATTTTTGACATTTGACATTTTGACAGTGTTCTTTTACCAGTAGTAATGAGTTCTCTATCACTGGAAATGTTCCAATAAAGATAAGTCTTCTATTGAGGATGCTGTAGAGTAGACTTCATGGACTTGTTAAGCAAACTGATTCATATACTCCCAAGTATTTTTTGCATAGTTTAATCATGAGCAACCACGAAAGAGGAAGAAATTCTGAAGACTCAAAGAAAAGTAAAGCAGGAACTGATCCTCCTCTTTCCCACAGAATTTGAATCATAAGGAAATGGTGAAAAATAGTTTGAAAGATCTTCAATCTTCTGGAAGTTGATTAATCAACAAAGCTCATTTCTAGGCAGAAATCTTCCAGAAAGATTAAATTGTTAAAAAGAAAAAGAAATCTGAGTGTATGAGCTATATATTATGCACAGCTAGCTACTTAAGTATATTCCATATATACCAAAACACCCTTTAACTTCATACATTCCTTCAAGAACCATGAAGGAGATGATGTTCCTTAATATATTTTTTGGAATTATTTTCCTTATGATTTGACCTTAAGTTTTTTTTAAAGGATAGAAGTTCAGAAGCATATACCTTGCAAATAAATGAAATATACTAATTAGAGGCTCAGATTCACTTTGTACAATAAATAACGATTAATAGATTAATCTAAAGTAGCTGTGTACTGGTTGGTTCAACTCAAGCTTTCCTACATCTCTTGAATACTATACCTTTATAGAGAGAAACAAGCAATCACAGTTCCCTAAAATTGTCATTAATTCTTTCTTTTCTATTCCATGCTATCACTCTTTTTCATAGGTAGAAATCCTTAAGATTTTAAAATTTACTTCTTTTTAAAATTTTTCTTTTCTTTTCATTTCTTTTTTTCCTGAGGCAATTAGGGTTAAGTGACTTGCCCCGGGTCACACAGCCAGGAAGTGTTAAGTGTCAGAGATCAGATTTGACACAGGTCCTCCTGAGTTCAGGGCTGGTGCTCTATCCACTGGACCACTTAGTAGAATGCTGTCACTTATTCCTTGTAGTATTTATGGAATGAGAAAAAAAACTTTAGTAATAGGAAAATAACATAGATCCCTGCAGGATAAGAATAAGAATAATTCCTCACTAGGAAGACCCTATGCAAATGCTGTTTCAAAAAGGCATCTTGGAGCAGTACAAAAATCTGCTCAAACTCAGGGCACCAACTCCTTATAGATGGGCTTTTCATGCTTCAGGTAACTCAAAAAACTCTATGGTACAAGTCCTATTCCCCATGACCAACCAAAACCACCCCTCTCTCCCTCAGATTCTTTAAAGGAAGATAAACACAGGGAATGTGTGGTGTGTCTGATAAAATTCCCAGTTTTCTGGGCTTGGAGTCAGGAAGACCAGGTTCATAAACTGTTTCTAACATGTGTAAGCTGTGTGACTCTGGGTAAATCATTTAACCTCTGTGTACCTCAGGCAATTCCCAAAGACTTATCTACAATGCCATATGTGTGTTGCTGTCTATGATTGGAGGGGTTTCCCACACTGAGAGAAATTTAATGCATTGAGTTTGTACTCATGTCCTACTGCTGACAATGCAAAGTGATATTATTGAGCAGCAAGGGTCTCCCAAGGTCTTCACCTTAAAAGCTAATATCTTGATTTGTTGCTATGTTGACTGAAGCAACAGAAGTCAGAAACCTGATGTTTGGATATTCTACCAGTTTTTTTTTCCCCCCTTCTCTCTACATCATTATATGGTATAAAAAATTAGACATTTAGGCATCAATTATTTCCATCTTGTGTTTCTGTGTTGAGAAGAGAACAAAAATGGGAATTAATTTTGTATAATTTCCTGGAAGAATGCCTGTAATTTAAGACATATATCATATCAGAATCATATATATCAGATGAACTCTCTACTTTTCTAATTTTGCTATTCTGAATTTTTATTTGGTAAATTAAAATATTTATCAGATACCATCTTTTTAGTTACTTCTTATTACACATAAAATTGAATTTTTTGTTTTCCTTGGTTTTTAGGCCTTCCTTATGGCCTTACTTTTCCTAAAAGCCTAAAACATTTATTCTATGTAGATACTTTTCTGACTTTTCCATAAACACAATCCATGTAACTTATGTTTCTAAAAATAGACTTTATTTCTAAATATCTTGAATGATTGAATCAGTTATCTTAAGTGTTAATTAATTTACAAGAGTTTCTCCAAGTTGAGAAAGTTCAAGTGGACTTGAAAGTACTAAATTCATGAACCATCAGTTATCAATCAATTAATAAGCATCTACTAGGCACTCATCATTGTGTTAGGTGCAGGGAATAAAAAGCCAAAAATGAAATAGCCTCTGACCTCAGGGAGCTTACATTCTATGAGAAGGAAGGAAGTGCCCATATTAATAAGCAAATGCAAAACATATGCAATGTAGATTACCAGGCAATTGGGGGTGAAGTTGGGTGGTGGTATTAACAGCTGAGAGACAAGGAAAGGCTTAATGTAGAGTGTGTTTTCTTAAGCTAAACTTTGAAGGAAGCCAAGAATTCTTAAGGGATGAAAATAAAGAAGGGAGAGGGTACATATTAGGCATGGAAGATAGTCATTGTAAGACAATGAGAAAAAATATTCTATTATGTGTGAGGAATAGCAAGAAATACAAGGTAGGGTTAGATGGCAGTCTGTGAAGACCATTAATTGAACAGACAAGTTTGTAATTGATTCTTGAAAGACACAGCTGGTGGCTCAGTACTGGACCTGGAGTCAGAAGATCTGAGTTCAAATACAGCCTCAGATACTTTCTAGTTGTCTTTGGAACAGGAAATGGCACACTATTCCAATATCTTGATGAAGACAAACCCAAATGAAATCATGATTGAAATGACTCAACAATGATAACGATGATGACCACAGCTACTTGATTCTAGAGGCACTTGGGAGCCACTGAAATTTATTGAGCAAGTAAATGAAATGGTTATCTGTGTACATCAAAAAAATTCACTTGGATGTCTATTTGGAGGAAGGATTAAAAAGGAGAGACTTGAGGCAGGAGTAGGGATACAAAGCTGTTGCAGTAGTCTAGGGGAAAGATGAGAGAGGCCAAATTATCATTGCTCTATTTTAGAATTTTGTTGTTTTATTATTAACATGTAGTGGACTTCCTGCCATCTAGGGGAGGGGAGGGGACTGGGAGTAAAATTTGTAATGGAAAGCTTTGTAAAGATCAATGTTGGGGAACTACCCATACATATGTTATACAAATAAAAAGCTTTAATAAAAAAAATTAAAAAAAAGAATTTTGTTGTTTCAGAGATGTTAAGGATCAAGTCCTAGTACTCACATTTTATAGATAAGAATAGTCATGGTCAGATAAGTTAAATCACTTGTCTAAGATCCCATCATTGCTAACTGGAAGATAGGGTAACAAACTGGTTAAAAAATAAAATTTGGAGTAGATTTCACATAATTTGCTAAAAATCAGTAAAAATAAAACAAACCCAATAAAACAAATACAAATAAATTAGACATGTTTTTGCCATAGATGGGAACTCAGAACCACTCAATAGAAAAAATTCTACAAGGAAATACTGTCTACTTGGAAATACTTTTCATGAGTTCTTGGAAGTCAAATTTTGAGAATCAACAGCATGAACATTTCAGCTTTTATCTGTGACTTTTTTTTTTT
>JAJPUD010000683.1:560956-606920 GCA_023553655.1 Myrmecobius fasciatus | reverse complement strand
AAAAAAAAAAAAGAAACTTAATGGTAGCTAGGTGGTTCAGTGGATAGAGCCTTAAACTTGGAATCAGGATGACTCATCTTCATGAGTGCAAGTATAACTTCACTCTTATTAGCTGTGTGCTCCTGGACCAGTCATTTGACCCTGTTTGTTTCAGTTCCTCAGCATAAAATAAGTTGGAGAAGGAAATGGCAAACCACTCCATTATCTTTGCCAAGAAAACCCCCAAAAAGGAATCAAGAAGACTTGGACATGACTGAAACAACTCAACAAAGCAAAACAAGTCAAAACAAATAAAATAAAACAAAACAAAAAAGAAACAACAAATAAATAAAACATGGGAACTTAAGCCTTTGGCAACATTAAGTAGAGAAATATTTTGGGGCAGAAAAGCCTTTCCTTAGTCTCTTGCCATAGTGTTATTGAATGCTCATATTTATCCTGATTGTCTGTGAAGTCAGAACTGATGCCTCAAGAGATGCTGAGCAGGACCCAGGGTCATATAGATAAGGGACAACAGTTCAATCTGTCACTTTTAGGGAATTTCAAAGAGTGTCCTCAGATTTTCCCTATCTGGCTCAAATCTAATACACAGAACTTTGGGGAATCAGTTTGTGGCTATGAGTAGTTAAGGGATTGATACTGTAGGATGACTCAACTCAAAGTCTTCTAATTGAATGTGAAGCAAAAAGAATCGGTGATTCAAAAGATATTGGACCAAACCTGATGTCATAAGTTAAGATACAAAAAGGTCAACTTCTCACTCTCATATTTATGAGATTGTCTCAGACCTCAGATGCTGCTCAGCATCTCAGAAATCCTAAGTTTTTCTGGCTCCACAACCAATGAGAAGATTTTGATTTTAATCATCTTACAATGCTAATATCATAACCACTTAGAGCCAAAAACTTATTCTCCAAAATTCTATGTGATAAATTCTATTCAAGCAAGAATGTAGCCAAAGCATGCTTTGTATATGTAACCCATCAGGAAGTACAAATTTAGATACCTTCCTTGGATTCTACTAGGCCTCATTGGCTGGTCCCCCATAACACAATGGCATAAGAGCATTAAAAGGCTTCTCTGCCTAGAAATATCTTCTTGGGCTCCCAAAGACTTAGGTTCTCATGTTACTCATGTCTTTAAAGTTGTTACCAAAGGCCTCTGGTAAAATAGAGATTTCATTTAAAAGGGTTAATATATTACATTATTAGCAACTATTAACATTGAACTGGTTGATCATGTTAGCTAATTAATAAAATACCTAAGGAAACAAAACTATTAAGTTTTTACTAAGAAAAATGACATAGTCAGGAACCAAGGGAAAACTCTAAGCAACATGAGCAAACCATATACCTGAGTGGGTATTGGAAATCATGAAGAGAAAAACTGAGGTAGAAAAAAAAAGGCATAAGGAAGAGATATTAAAATATTTGTTTATTTGTCAATTTTACCTAGAGTAAAACTTTTCTCTTATTTTACTTGGTGAAACACATGATTGAGTAAAACCTCTGAATTATACAGTATTTTCAAATGAAATTTTATTGTTTTCAAGGACAAATTCAAATAACGGCTAACCAGGTGTTTCTAACTAACATTCTAAATAACATCTTTGAGCACAAAAAGCTCTGTCCCAAAAAGCTAAAGAGAGTGTGATAACATCCAGCAAGGGAGTGTGCAGTATACTTTTCTAGCTGCAATATACAACTGCCCAACAAAGATAGAGCTCAGATAACCCATTGAAACTATCCATTGAAAATATCAAGCACTCACCATCAAGGCAACATGCCTGGATACACCTGGTAGCCACTACTGAACAGTAAAATGACCTCCCTGGTCTTTCCAGGAGGGGTTAACAAACTATGGTAGCTGCCTGTTTTTGAGGTGTGGAGCCAAAGGATGACTTCTTGCCAGACATGCCTAGTGAAGAGCCAAGATAAATGCCAAGGGACTTACCTAACTCTACCTGTCCTAGTCCTTCAACCATGACATTGACTTACTCCAATTAGGAGCAAGTCAAACTGAGCCACTCATCCAATGGAGATATCATATTCTGCTCAGTTAGGTTAACTGAAGAGCAGAACAACTCATCCAACAGTGATCCATACCCCACTGCAAATTTCATGAGGCCTCCAAAAAAATGGAAGACATTGAAATTCAGCTGTCCTGGAGTTGTAAGTTTTTCTTTGCCATATGCTTTCTCTATATATATGCCTCAACAAATACCATTAACAAAAAGGTATTTGCCCAACCTTTTCCTTGCCCTACCACTGATTGTTAAAAGTGAAAATACCCCTGGCATTAAGGAAAATGCTTTGTAAATATTATTTTGGTTATGCCATTTAAGTAAGTAAATGCCTTTGCCAAAGAACTGATTCTTCTAGCTGACTTGTTAAGGAGAAGCACAATTGTGGAGGCTCCTGAGCTAGAATTAGGATAGTCTCCTACTGAATTACCTAGGGAACTCTGAAAGTAAAAGCATGGCACTGGATAATTGAGATATCCCTAAAATGAAATATTAATTTATATATATACATATACATATATACATATATGTACTAATGGTATATGTTTATACATATACATACATACCTATTTTTTTTTTATCAAACTTGATGCAATGGCTAAGTGCATCTAAAACTGTGGTCTAGATATCCAATTCCAGCTCTCTCTCTCAAAAAAAAATTTATTTGTTTACTTCCCTTTTCCATATCGATACCTTTAACAGCAATCAAAATACTTCCTATAGTCATCAGGTCTTCAGCCACCTACCTAAGTATTCATAATTCCCCACAACACTTTCTGGGTATATTCTGGTGGTACCAAGTGTCCTTAATTTAAATTACTATAAGTAAGTAGTAGTTGTTTCTGCGCCTCTCTGGAGTTTGAACCTATTCCCCAAGCAATAGCATAGCTCTCAGTTGCCCATGTCAAGCTAACATATGGTTCCTTCTGTACCCTTCAACTTGAGTCTGCTAACCATCAGAACTTGTTCCTTCATTTGGCAAACAGAAAGAGATATATCTTCCTGCTAGCTCTTGTAAATTCTGCAGATTGGTCAATAAAAGATAAGAAAATGATTCTTTTTCAGATGCTCCAACTCCCCTCTATGGAAACAGTTGCAAACCTACTATGTCACCCTAAATGTTGCCCAATTGCATTAAATTCTTCCAGACTCTAATATGATACAGGTTGGATTTTATACTGCTAGGATTTTTTTCCCCTCTTAGTTTGTTTAGAAGATTCCTTTCTTCCAATCCCTCAAAGATTACTTAATTTTTTCTAATGAGTCAGAAGTTATAGAGCCCATTTACCTCACAAGGAAGCCAACCAGCATGTTATACACATATATTTATTATTTGGCACTGCCAGAAACATAAACATAGATTATTCTCTGATGACCACCAAAATATCCCTCTTCTCCTCTACACGTGAAGAAACTGACATCCTTCCTGTTGTTGTTGTTGTTGTTGCTGCTGCTGCTGCTGCTGCTAATTCTTAGAACAAATTGCTTTCCTGTTTACTATGATCAGCAAGGGAGAGAAAAGAAAGGAGGCTTATTTTAGGTAAGGACACTTTCCTGTATTTTTATGAGGCTTTCTTGACTTTCTCATCCCTGACTACTACTTGCTTAGATTTTATCTTCAATGAGTAGATTTGCAGGATAAAATAGTAGCATAATAGTTGTCAGATCATACTGCCAAACATACTCAACTGACTTTCTAGGTAGATATGTCCCAAAAGAATGACTATGGATATGTACTTTTAATGTACAGTTTCAAGTAACTAAGCCATAAAAAATCTTAAATCTTACATGATCAAATTTATGTAATTAAGGAATGGCTTGAAATGACAAATCATAGGTAAGAATGAAAGCTTGGTCCATTAAGAGAGGTATAATTTATTTAGCTCTGATCACCTAGGTTATATCCTATGACTGTAACCTGCCTTTAGCCATCCCCAAAGGGGATAGAGACTTTCAGGGGATATGGAAAGGTGGGGGGAAGGGAATCCTATCTGCAGGACAGGCAATTTACCAAATTTCTCAAATGTCACCGTCTCATAACTTTGTTTCTTGAAGGTGTTTGTTGGAAAACTAGCTTCAAAGAGGCTAAAATCACAGAGAAAATCTACCTTGCACAGTATCAAGATATTAGTGGGCTATGTTCTGCTCTGGTCACCCTTCATCATTTTCGACTCCTACCTATCATTTCAGGACTATGTCTGTATGTTGCTGGTGGAAGCATTAATGAGCAAGAGCAAAGGAGGATAACCAGACACTATTGGGTATACTACTGGTATATTGATGGAGTTTGAATAGCTATAGCCACCTAAGCACTTCATTTTTTCCATCTGTCCACTAAAGGGATTTAGGTCAAAACCCCTGAATCTCAGCTTAACTATGGGACAGTTTTCAACTGGAAGGAAGAAAGGAGAGATAAGAGATCTGTCCCTCCTAAATTAAAGCAAAGAGCAGCTGATTTTTATATTTTTTCATTAGCTTAACTTTTACAATTTTCATATTATTGCTATTATTTAATATAAAATAGAAAACTTTATGTCCACCAAAGTCCTGCATAATGTGATTTAGTGATAGTAATTCAGGAACAGATTTTGAAAGAGGTTTGATCCTTTAAAGGAATGGGAAACTGTTCCTTATCATCAGTATAAGCAGAGAAAGAAAGTGGTAAAAGACACTGCTGATTTTCCCACAGGAGACAGAAAAAATACATGTACCATCATCTCCTGAATTTAGAACATAAGAGTCACAAAGGTGAATGCTCAAGTGAATGCTTCAGTGATACTGAAGGTGTTGGCATTTTCTATTTTTTTTTTTTTAGCTTTTATTAATGGTATATAGTAGCTACTATTGAGCACCAAGAAGTTTAGTTGTAGTTTACTATTGCTGGGCAGTAACTTGAAGTTTTCTGAACACTTGTTATCCACCTCACCTAACAAGAGAGACTATGTATACCTCATTATATATATATATATATATATATACATATATATATATATATATATACATATATATATATATATCAGGTTTATTAATGCTTAGTTCAAATAACCATGTTTTTAACATGTGCATGGGATATGTGGGAAAACTATACCCATATTCTTATATTACAAAAATAAGGAAACTGCCAACTAATTGGGATGTGAGTATTTAGTCAACTATGGGATACAAACACAAAAAATAATTTCAGGAATATAAAGTGGGGTCAAGAAAATCTGGTTAATGGCTAGTCTTCTATTGACAAGCTTATCCATTTAATATCAATAAAAACCATAATTATGCCTTATAAATACTACTAGTAATCATTATAATTTATAAATCTGTTGTATATTATTTCATGTAATTTTTACAACTCTGTGAAGGAGGCAATGAAAGTAGTATGATTCCCACTTTATAGATAAGAAAACTGTTTCTCAAAGAGTTAAGTAACCTGATAAAGGTAACAGAGCTAGGAAGTGGTAGAACCAAGAGATGAGCACAAAATTTTTCTAACTCCAAATGATATTCTTTCAAATAGATAATACTTATTGAGGTTACAGGCCATTTTGATTATCTATCAAAGGACTAATAGTTCAGAGCAATAGGAAATAATTTTTTCCTAGGAACTGGACATAATTGTTCAGAACATTTGAAAGAAACTTTAGATACAAAGGAATTTGTCTTTGATCTTCAATCACTTATGATTATAAGTGGTCTCTTTAAAAACACACTTCTGCTTTGCTACTATTTTTTTATTGTACCTTGTAGCTTACTTAATTGTATTTGTTGTTAGGTTTTGCCTAATGACAAAAATGTCTTTGTTTTTGAAAACATTCTCTTAGATTCATATAGCATAATGTTCTATTAAGCATAAAATTACAGAGTTAAATGAACCAAGAGTTTGTATAGTAGAGAATGATTTCTTTGAGGTACACATGGAAGCTGCAAATTTAAGGTTAATGGTTCAAATAAAATAGGCAAAAATCCTTACAAATTAGTATTGGTTCACATTTGTTTGACCCAGAAGTTATAAGTTCTATTCATATGGACTTACTCTATGTTGTCTGCCAGACATCTTCAACTGATTTTCCCTAAAAAAAACTAGGGATCCCAATGGATAGAGCACCAGGCCTAGAGTCAATAAGACCTGAGTTCAAATCCAGCCTTAGACAATTACTATCTGTGTGACCTGGGCAAATCACTTAACCCGATTTGCCTCATCTATGAAATGAGCTGGAGAAGAAAACAGCAAATAACTCCAGTGTGTTTTCAAAGAAAACCCCAAATGGGGTCATGAAGAATCAGACACGAGTGAAATATTATTGTTAATGAACATCAATTGATGTTAATGAAAAATGAAAAACAGAACTCACATATGTAGCTTAATTTGAAGGATGGAAAAAAAAAGTGGCCTCTATTTAGCTATAATATCTGATGTTCTCTTAAAATTTGCTTTGGTTACTCCTCTCTATAATATCCAAAATCAGTGTAAAAAGACCAGAATATATTCTAAAGCTAGAAATCTCACAGGCATTGTCAAATCTAATTCCCTGATTCTATAAATGAAAATATGGAGTCCCAGAGGGTTGGTGGTAAATGGTAGCAAGGATTTGAACCCAAGTTTTCTGACTACAAGAGTAGACTACTATACCAAGCTTCCTTAGACTGACCGTTCCATTTGGGAGTACCTCTTCAATTATTAGACCACTGCTAGGCATCATAATGATTAACTGCATCCCTAAGGCCAGATTTGATAAGGGCAGAAATTAAAGAGCTGATAAAAATCTGAAGGAAAAAGTTTAAACTTAGATCACTAAAAATCTTCAATTAATTCAAATTATGAAAATTCTACCAGATAACAAAATTGAAGACAAAAACAGAACTAATGTTTCCATTTATTTTGAACAGGACATGAGAATACTTAGACTAGAATTTTGACATCTTTTTGACACCATGAATCTAACTAGCAGTTTAATTATACCAAAGTGAATAATTTTTAAAAATAAAAATAAACAATCAGGAACTTTATAGATTGAAGACATTATCCACAATATTTGACAGAAAATATAAATATTTTTCAAAATCTCCATACAACAGTATATGTCATTGACATGCCATCAACCTGACAAGAATCATAGAAAAAAGCTGCCATTATCAAGAAATGATCTAAGGATCATCAAGCATCACCATCAAATAAGTGACTTTAAAAAACTGTTCATTATGGGAATTAGACATTGGATGACTACAATACTATCTGGCTGTTAATGAAGTAGAATATATATTACCTTATTAAAGGAAACAGAAAAAGAAACCTGTGGGATTCAATCTAGAAAATAAAATTATATTAGAAATATAATATTCTTTCAATCAGCAACTAAAAAAATCTCAGAAGGCTGAAATGTTATAATGAGTCAGCAGTACAAAGATTAAAATAAACATTTAAACATAATTCAAAAATTTTACTTCAGAGGCTTGAGTAATCAAAAAAAAAAAATCAGAAGTAATCCTTAAACAAAAAGTGGCAGAAATTTTCTGATATATATAATTATAAGAAGTAAATACTATGGAAGAAATTAGGCATTGACCCACACCTAACGCCATATACCAAGATAAGGTCAAAATGGATTCATGAACTAGGTATAAAGAATGATATTATAAACAAATTAGAACAATGTAGGATGGTTTACCTCTCAGACCTGTGGAGGGGGAAGGAATTTGTGACCAAAGAAGAACTAGAGGTTCTCATTAATCACAAAATAGATAAGTTTGACTATATCAAGTTAAAAAGTTTTTGTACAAACAAAATGAATGCAGACAAGATTAGAAGGGTAGCAGTAAACTGGGAAAATATTTTCACATCCAAAGGTTCTGATAAAGGCCTCATTTCTAAAATATATAGAGAATTGACTCAAATATATAAGAATCCAAACCATTCTCCAATTGATAAATGGTCAAAAGATATGAACAGACAATTTTCAGATGAAGAAATTGAAACTATTTCTGGTCACATGAAAAGGTGCTCCAAGTCACTATTGATCAGAGAAATGCAAATTAAAACAACTCTGAGATACCACTACACACCTGTCAGATTGGCTAAAATGACAGGAAATGATAATGATAACTGTTGGAGGGGATGTGGGAAAACTGGGACACTGATACATTGTTGGTGGAACTGTGAACGGATCCAACCATTCTGGAGAGCAATTTGGAACTATGCTCAAAAATTTATCAAACTATGCATACCATTTGACCCAGCAGTGTTTCTACTGGGCCTATATCCCAAACAGATTTTAAAGGAGGGAAAGGGATCCACATGTGCAAAAATGTTTGTGGCAGCCCTTTTTGTAGTGGCAAGAAACTGGAAATTGAAAGGATGCCCATCAATTGGAGAATGGCTGAATAAATTATGGTATATGAATGTTATGGAATATTATTGCTCTGTAAGAAACGACCAACAAGAGGATTTCAGAGAGGCCTGGAGAGACCTATATGAACTGATGCTGAGTGAAATCAGCAGAACCAGGAGAACATTATACACAGCAACAAGACTATACGATGATCAGTTCTGATGGACATGGTTCTCTTCAACAATGATGTGATTCAAACCAGTTCTTATTGTTCAGCGATGAAGATAGTCATATACATCTAGAGAGAGGCCTGTGGGAACTGAGTGCAGACCACAACACAACATTTTAATGCTTTCTGTGAATATCTCCATGCATTTTATTTTCCTCCTTAGGTTGTTTTTTTCTTCTTCTCTTTCTAGATCTGATGTTTCTTGTGCAGTAAGATAACTGTATAGATATGTATACATATATTGTATTTGTCATATAATTTATCCTATTTAGCATGTATTAGATTACCTGTCATCTAGGGGTGGGGGTGGGGGGAAGGAGGGGAAAAGCTTGGGAAAAAGTTTTTGCATAGGTCAATGTAGAAAAATCACTCATATGTTTTGTAAATAAAAAGCTTTATTATTATCAAAGTAAAAAAAGAAAAATAAAATAAAAACTAAAAAAAGAAGTAAATACTAAAAAGATGCAAATTAAATGAAATGCTAAACAGCTTATACACGGATAATAACCTGCATAGTTCTTACTTTATATATAGTATTTGTTTGCATGGTATAGCTCCCATTAGCAAGGTCAAGTTTTGTATTTATTTTTATATCAGCAGGGAATAGCACAACTCTTGGCACAAAGTAAACTCCCAATAAGTATTCATTGATTGATGAAGGATAACAGAACATTTAAAGGGGGGAAGGTGTTATCAAGAATTGAATAAATTTCTTTGCAAAATCAGAAAGTGATAAGCCCACATAGGACCTATAATTATTATTTCAAATTCTTCCCAGTGGTGCATAAATTACTAACAAAAATACTTCACTGTCCTCTCAAATATAAACATGATCCCGCCTTTCTTAACAGAAGCCATCATATGGCTACTAACAAGAGATGATTCCATCAATGACCTTCCTGAAATTGAGAGCAATTTCACATTTATGTATAGATTCAAACCACTCACAACTTATGTCACTTTAAAAAGTGATATAAAACTCCTGTAAAAACTTTGTAGTGGTGGTGGTTCAGTCATTTCAATAAAGTTTGATTCTTCATGACCACATTTGGGATTTTCTTAGTAGGTACTATGTTAACCTCAAAGAAGCCTGCCTTTGATCAATGCAGATTATAGAAGGAAATGGCAGAAACTACGCATCATGTCACTAAAGGCAATAAATATTTTGTGCATACTCAAAACCTAGTGAAAGAGAACCTGGCAACTAGAAATATACATCAGAAGCTCACTGTCTTTGATAACGTTAACAAATACCCATATTACAAATACATAACACAAAATATCCTTGAGAATTCAAATAATAAGCTACATTGTAACAGGACCATTATCATATACTTTCATGCAAAATTGTCTGGACAAAAAAAATCCACAAACATTCAAGAATTGTTTTTATTGATAGAACCTACTCAAACTCATCCTTAAGCTACATAGGAAAAAAAGCAAGAAATATAACAGAAGAAATCAATATCAAGTGAAACAGGAAGAAGAAATATCATTCCATCATTCTGTCTGCTGTAAAGTTGTCCTGAAGGTGATTTCAGTGAGCCTGCTGAAGATCAACTTTTATCCCGATACTTTTTCTCAGTTACAAAAAGCAAATATTTCATCCACCTATAGCAGAGGCCACAGAACATTGAATATAAAAGAATAATAAACAGATAGTAACAGGACCATTTCTGTTTAAGTCCCATGAAAGATGAGAACTAATTAGCAATAATAGTTTATGTTTATATATCACTTTCAAAGTTTGCAAACATTTTATTTAAATTACTTTATTTGATCTCATTGCTGCTATAGTATGCTCTCCAGATATTTCCGCATATAAGTTGTCCCCTTTTGAAGATATTCCAATTTGTCAATGGCTTTTCCAACATGTGGTGCCCAGAACTAAAAACACCATTCCAGATGTATCATGATTGTCATCTCCCTACTCAGGATGCCATGTCTCTTTTAAAATATTCTATCTTGAGTTCCTTGCAATTTCCCATGAATTAGTTTGCTAGTTAGTGAATTAGTAACACAGGGGCCCTAGAATGGTTAACAAATGCACTAGAAAGAGATTGAAGCGTCTAATCTTACAAACTTCCTCGGAGCTGATGATTTCCCTGAGTAGGGTGAGGAAATAAATAGTATCATTCTTATTTTCCAGATAAAAAAGCTGAGACTCAGACACACATTAAATGATTCAAGCAAAGCTATGTAAATAACATGTAGAGAATTTCTAGGCCTAAAATACAAATACAAATTTAGTGTCCTTTTTATTATTATTCACCTCATTCTTCTATATCACCCTATTATGCTGGGATGTATGGGTGACATAAAGATGGTACAGCCATACCTAATTCTAGTTTGACTTTCAAAATTTAGGAAAACAAAATTTTCATGTCATGTTCTCTGTAAAGAATATTGTGAAATTCCAATTCTCTGCATGTTTTTTTAAAGCTTCATTGATACATTTTTGTTTTGTTTTATTGTTTTCTATAATGGCAATTTTCCTATATGCCATTTCTATTGAACCCTCTTTGATAATAAAACAAATAGTGGAATGAAACTGACTAATGAATTAGTCATATCTGACAGTATATACAACATTCTGAATCCATATTCCTACCTCTATAGCAAAAGGAGAGAAGTTTTTTCATCCTATGATCTCAGGATTCATGAATAGTCCTCCTCTTAGCATTATTTTTGTTTACATTATTATAATTGTATACACTGAGTTGGTTTTGCTTTGTTTCACACAGTTCACATATCTTCCTGTTTCTCTTAATTCTTTATATTTGTCATTTCTTACAGTAAAATAATGTTCCATTACATTTATTACAATTCATATATACATAAATTATAATTCATTCAAATATTCCCCTACTGATGTATACTCATTTTGTTTTGTAACTGTTCTTTCCTAAGAATAAAGTAATACTTTTAATTACCATTCTCTTTGCTAGAAGAGAAAAGAAAAATAAATTACCTCAAATAAAAAAAAAATCACTCTAGGGTTTCTTTACATAATTATTTTAAAATTCTGGAAAATGAGAATTTTAGAATAAGTAGTCTTACCATAAAGCTTGCATTTTGTTTGAGGAAGAAAAGGAAAGAAATAAGGAACAGAAGGAGGGAGGGAGAGAGGAAGGAAGGAAGGAAGGAAGGAAGGAAGGAAGGAAGGAAGGAAGGAAGGAAGGAAGGAGGGAAGGAGGGAAGGAGGGAGGGAGGGAGGGAGGGAGGGAGGGAGGCACTTACTGTGTACCAGGTTCTTTGCTAAGCACTTTATAAATATTATCTTGTTTGATATTCACAACCCTAGGGGATAGGTGCTATTCTTATTCCATATTGAGGAAACTAAAGCAGATAAAAATCAGCCTATTGCCACCAGCTAGTAATCATTTAAGACCAGATTTGAACTTAAGTTTTCCTAATTCCAGGCCCAGTTTCTGTTCATTGGGCCCCCAGCAGCCTCTGCAAAAACAAACAAAACAGTTATAATATATTTTACAATGGTAGACCATTTTAGCCATGTGTAGATAATGAGTGAAGGGAAAAGCATAATTATGATGAGCTGTTATTAATATAAAATTATTTCTATTTAATTTATTTTAATAATAAGATCATATACCAAAAGGAAAGATCCAATTCCACTAAAATATTTATATCAATAGTCTTGGTAGCAAAGTACTGGAAATAGGACAAATACCCATCAATTGGAAAATAGATAAATAAATTGTAGTACATGAATGTGATGATATGTTATGGTGCTTTAAGAAATGTTAATATGAAAAATGCATTTTTCTTTTTTTTAATTTTATTTTTTATTAAAGCTTTCTATTTGCATAATATATGTATGGGTAGCTCCTCAACATTGATCCTTACAAAGCTTTCCTTATAAATTTCCCCCCTAGTCCCCTCCCCTCCCTTAGATGGCAGGAAGTCCACTACATGTTAATTATATTAAAATACTTGACAAGTCGAATATATGTATACATATTTCCATACTTATCTTGCTGTGCAAGAATAATCGTATCTACATGAACAAGAAATATCTGAGAAAGGAAACCAAAAAAATTTATTTTTCTTAATGACATAAACAGATTAGGGAAATAATATTCCTGGTGTTTGTTTTTCTAGTTCATTTATTATACTTTGTTTCAAAGTACAATAATAAAAAAATACAATGCTACAAAAATATAAATGGAAAGAATGACAAAAACAAATCAAAATTGAACTTTGTATAATTATAATCACCAAACATAGACCTGTAAAAGAGATGTGCCCCCTTTGGTACATTTTTTGTTTGCTTTCTTCTATACATTTTAAAAGTTGTATTAATGTTTTGGGTATTATATTATCATGTGCTAAAATATGTTTTTGGACTTAATAAGAAAAGAAAAAAAAATATGGAAGAGAGGGACAGTTTTTCAAATCTAACAAGTAAATTAAGTACCCCAATTAGTTAATTAACATACAATTGAAAGTTTTAAAAGTTTCTTCCTTCTTTTTAAAGGTGAAAGTGAGGCCACCATAGTTGTGAAGCACTGTATATATCATTAAATTTATTTTACTTGTTAGATTTGAAAAACTGTTCCTGTCTCCCTGTCCTATTCTTTATTATATGGGATGGCTATCTGCATAGGTAAGGGAAAGATATAGTAGAAAAAATATGTTGTAAAAATATTTTTTAATTTTTATCTTTTATATTTAACTCATGGACTTAATACAGAAATTAAAACACAAAGTCATTGGTAATCCAATCCAATATCCTGTGGGCAATTGCTGTGCTATAAGAACATGTTTGTCTTTCTTGACATCTTCTTAAAGATTAGATGCATCCAAGCAATCTAAGACACATGAATGCTTCTATCATTTCTAAATTTATCTAAGATGTCCAATATGATATACAGAAAAAAATATTCAGGTAATACACTAACCTTAAATATTCCATTGACTTAGTTTATTACTTTAATTATGGTCACTTGACATCCTTGGGCCTCAATTTCTTTATCTGTAAAATGAATGGGTTAAAGTAGACAATTTTTTTTTCAATTTGAAAATTGTATCGTTCTATTACTTCTTAAAGTTTTTTTAGTTTGTTTCTTTAGATCAGAGTTCACTGTTGTTCATGAAATAATAAGTTACTAATTAGATTTCATAATGTTTATATATTTCTAAAGTTTCCCCTTTTGAGGGGAAAGAATTGATAAGGTTTCCCAATGTCTCTTCTATTTCCTTGTAAGCTTTCCACAACTACAAACATGAAAATGTTTGTTACCAAATGGATTGGAGCCTTTAAAAAATACTTCAGAAGGATCAAAAAAAGTTGTGAACTTTTTACTTTTGCTATTATATACACAGTGATCTCTCTCTCTGGTCAGTTGTGCCTGTCTACAGAACTGCCACACTGTCATGAATTCTAATGCACCAGAATTAATCCATAAGGTGGCTTCAACTATAATATGCTGACCATGAACATGAATTATAACAGACATACTTTGAAGACTCATAAATAGGTAATGTGAATTTCTAGTGTTTGTAAAATAGTATCTTGCCAAGGATCACCAGGATAATGTGGAAAGATTTTACAGTTTATTGTTTTGGGTTTCTTTGGTTTTTGGTCATCTTGTTCTCTTGGAACGCTAAACCATATAAATAATTTTTATAAAGCTCCAGTAACATTCAAAATTAATGATTTCAATGGTGTCCTATGGTAGCTTCCATTTAAAAAATTTCTTCTACTGCCAAGAATATTACATACTGGTTCCATTGACTGTGCAGCAAAGGAATAAAAATGCCCTTGCTAGCAGATTAGTTTGGCTATAGCCCTTTTGTTCCCAGCTTTGCTACTACTGTTCAGACTTGTACATTCCTATGTCATGTGTTCCATCCCTTAGGATATATATGGACCCTGAATAAAGCCAACTAAAATTGGCAGTGTGGATAGATCCGTCACAGTTAGTGTACTATACACAATTAATTTGGAGAATGACACATATTACATCAATATTTGTATTTGATCTATTGAGACCACTAGTTCAATTGAAAATATGGGAAGCATTAAAGTTGTTTGAGCTGACTGTTGTTTTGGACACTTAGGCAGGTTAACAGTTAGAGCAATCAGTCTATTGATTATTCCAGTTTTCAGCAGATACATCATATTAATGACAGAAAAGTTTTTGTGAAATAGTTAAGTCCATTTTCCCCTCAGCACTTTCTTTTTACTTAGTCTAAACACAGCACAGCCCATTCTGACTTATTTAACTCTAAAGTAGATGAAGTTTCAAATATGCAAACCATTTCTTCATTTAACAAAAATGGAAACATGTTTGGAAAAGTCAAAGGTCAAGACAGAAGAACAAGTTAATCTAAGATTCATAAATTGTCCAGTGTATTTGGATTCACATTCTGATATGTGGTGACATGAATAAAAGAATATATATTGACCTAAAGATTTTGACCCATGTTTCTGAGTGAGCAGATATGGGAAGATTTGGCCTGCTGGCATTTAGGGTTTTGATGTCTGAAAAAAAAAAAAAAACCCTGAAAACCTAACTGAAAAGCATTATTTAAAAAAAATTAAGAGTTCCAAATGCATAAGGATGTTTATTTAGGATTCTTAAACCTAACTAGAAAGAGAAACAGATATGTAATAATTCAAGAACATTACTGTATCTTCCAGGAATCATCTCAAAATGACAATGAATTTAGTTTAGTAGCACATTCTCCCATAATATTAGATTGCATTGGTGCTTTATAGATAAAGTAAATCTGAGCAGATGTTGTATTCTCAGATCACAATGCTGTTTTTCCCCCTTTCTTCAGCCTGATTGTTGACTATCTTATTTTTTGTTGTTAATGATGATGTTATTGAATTTGAAATTGAATAGCAATTTCCAAGGTGGTTTTCTTTTTCGTATACCTCATTTGTATTTTTTTCAACTAAACAATCTAGCTAACTTTTTACTGTCGACAAGATTTTCTCTGTGTCCTGTTATTTATGCCTAATAAGGTGAGGAAATGGGGAATGCTGTTGATAAATTATCATGAAATTACACATTAAGCAAAGAAAATCTAAAAAACAACTTCCTGCTACAGTTTGTGAAAATACTTCTGGCCCCCAGTATTAAGGACATGGCTAATAGGTACATAAGAGGAAGGGAGGGTGCAGAAGAGGGAGAGAAATTGAAATTGTAGAACACTAAACTGAGTAGTCCATGTTTTGGAAAGGAACAAAAATTAACAAATTAATCAGATCAGTTCCCAAAATCCATGTTGTTCAAATCTTCCAATTAAATCAGTCCTTATGGGAGAAATAAAATGTTGACAAGCATGTTCCTTGTTGTATTTGCCTATAAATAATTTACAAGGTTTAAGAAGAGGCTATCAACTTGCAACAGAATTATGAAAGGACAGAGTACTTCATGCATACCTGAAAAAGTCCTTGAATTGCCAAGCTGAGCTGCCTTTGGCTTTGTCTCTTAAAAAAAAAAAAATCAAAAGGTTGAGACTAATACTTTGGCCACAAAGTTTACTGGCTCTTTTGAAATCTAAATCAGTACTGGATTTGGACTTTTGGGAAGAAAAGGTTTTTGTTCTTCTTGTTGTTTGTTTATTTTTAGCCCCAGGACAGGAATTAATAGACTACTGATAGAAAATACCAATCTGCTTAATTGGTGCCCAGACAGTATAGATTCTCTTGCAAGGGATTTTGCATTACAACAAATAGTGCTCTCTCTCTCTGTGTGTCTCTCCTTCCCTCCCTCCTTACTTCCCTCTCTTTCTGTCTCTCTCTGTCTCTGTCTGCTGTCTCTCTTTGTGTGTCTCTCTCTGTCTCTGTATGTTTGCGTGTTACAAAGCATATCAATCAAAAGATATACAGCAATAGAATCTTTTTTGAGACGCTTAGAAGGTAAGGAGGAGGGGGAAGGGGAGGGGGAAAGTTCTGGGAGAAAGATACTGGAGGAAGTTGTAGCTAGAAGGTAAAAGGTTGGTCACTACATTTTGAGATCTTGGAGATTTTTAAACTAAGAACTTAGTATGGAATTTGTGCTTCTCTGCTGTTTCCTTCAAAGACTATAAAGGAAGCAGTTATTAGTAATACAAGTGTATCCATCTATGGGATTAATGAAGGTGAGGTGGATTGAGAATATCTATGTCCTAATGAACACTAAATGTAGGGCTCCCTGTCAAATGAAATGGCCCTAGTATCCTTAAAGACAATTTTCTCTATCCAGGGATCAGAGCCTTTTAACTGCCCTACCCCTCCTGAAACTGTGCTTCACTTCTTTCCTCTAAGGAGAAAGAGTTAACACAGGAAAGCCCCATTTCCTGCAGTAGCTAGCTGTGCCCTGTCAGCATATACCCATAATGGTTCATCCATTGGATAGTCTGCTGCTATGTAAAAGGAAAACTAGCTGTAGTAATCACGTTTACGGTATTATTTGAATTGGTAGGAAATGAAACATTATAGAACTCTAATTTTAGTGAGCCCTAAATGTAAAAACAAAATGGGGATAGAGAAGCATGATGCATTATATGGGATTGAGCCTGTGTTCTATATCTATATGTCTCTGCATATATATGTATATATATATATGTATATTCATGTTTTTACATGTGTATGGAAAATAATTAAAATTCCCTGATCCTTTTATAATAATAATTTAAATTTTTACCATACTTTACTATTTATAAGGCACTTTTTTTAGAATAATCTGGGGAACATAAGAATAAGTTTAATTTTCTTTTATAAGTTAAAAAAAAATCTCACAATCAGGTTGTTACTTGGCTTAGGTTCATATTGCCAAAATGACAAGTGATAAGACCTAGTCTCTGAAAAGCTTATTTTTTTTCCAATTCTCAGATTAGTATTCTCTTCATTACATTATGAGGTCAGGTTCCAAAATTATCTGGCACATCCAAAACATGTCACCACTCCAAAAAAAAAAAAAACGTATCCACAAAAGAGACCCAAGTAAATTCAAAAACTTGTACAATAATTTCACTGTCTTTAAAAGATTGTAAACTTTCAACTTCTAGAATCTCTCCCTGATGTTTGACCATACACCCTCAATATCCTTCACTGAAAGGGGCCTTACCATACTGTAGAGAAGTAGTATACCCATGCAATAAAATAGAGGAGATGAAATATTTATCTTTATATGTGTGTGTGTATATGTATATATATACATATATATAATACATATATATGTATAAAGGGAAAAAAGAGAAGAAATTGAGCTTTTGGTAATGTAAGGTGATTGTATGAAGATATAACCTACTCATAGCCTTAAATATTAACTTCTGATGATTGAATAAATATTTTGAACATATGAGCATGAATTCTCTGAATATTTAAAATCTGTTACTGAAGTAGAACTTACAGTGGCTGGTCAGTAAGAAAAAAATAGCAACTCTCCCATAAAGCAGAAGCAGATAGCAGACTGGATTAAAAGCCAGAATCCAACAATAAGTTGTATACAAGAAACATATTTAAAGCATAATAATACATACAGAGTGAAGGTAAAGGGCTGGAGCAGAATGTATTATGCTTCAGGTGAATAACAACAACAACAAAAAAAAGCAGGAGTAGCAATCCTGATCTCAAATCAAGTAAAAGCAAAGATAGATCTAATTAAAAGAGACAAGGAAGGAAACTATATCTTACTAAAGGGTATCATAGATAATGAAGCAATATCAATACTAAACGTATATGCACCAAGTGGTATAGCATGAAAATTCCTAGAGGAAAAGTTCAGAGAGATGCAAGAAGAAATAGACAGCAAAACTCTAATAGTGAGGGATCTCAACCTCCCTCTCTCAGAACTAGATAAATCAACCACAAAATAAGTAAGAAAGAAGTTAAGGAGGTAAACAAAATGTTAGAAAAGTTAGGTATGACGGATCTTTGGAGGAAATTAAATAGAGACTGAAAGGAGTTTACTTTTTCTCAGGGTGGAAAGCAGAAATAGTAAATGCATTTTTTTCAGATCATGATGCAATAAAAATCACATGCAACATAAGGCCAGGAGAAAATAGACCAAAAAGCAATTGGAAACTAAGTAATCTCATCCTAAAGAATGAATGAGTGAAACAACAAATTACAGACACAATTACTAATTTCAGCCAAGAGAATGACAATAATGAGACTACATGCCAAAATTCATGGCATGCAGCCATAGTGGTAATAAGAGGAAATTTTATATCTCTAATTGCTTATTTGCATAAAATAGAGAAAAAGAAAATCTATGAATTGGGCTTGCAACTAAAAAAACTAGAAAAAGAACAAATTAAAAACCCCCAATCAAATACCAAACTTGAAATCCTAAAAATAAAAGGAGAGATTAATAAAATTGAAAGTAAAAAAAAAAAACTTTTGAATTAATAAATAAAACTAAAAGTTGGTTGTATGAAAAAACCAATAAAATAGATAAACCTCTAGTTAATTTGATTAGAAAAAAAGAAAGAGGAAAATCAAATTGTTAGTCTCCAAAATGAAAAGAGAAAACTTTCCACCAATAAAGAGGAAATTAGAACAATAATTAGGAATTACTTTGCCCAATTTTATGTAATAAATTTGATAACCTAAGTGAAATGGAGAAATATATACAAAAGTATAATTACCCAGATTAACATAAGAAGAAATAAATTACTTAAATAGACCCATATTAGAAAAAGAAATAGAACAAGTCATTAATCAACTCTTTAAGAAAAAATCTCCAGGACCAGATGGATTTACATGTGAATTCTACCAAACATTTTAAGAACAATTAATTCCAATATTATATAAACTATTTGGAAAAATAGGGAATGAAGGGCTCCTAACAAATTTCTTTTATGACACAGACAAGGTACTGATACCTAAACCAGGTAGAACAAAAACAGAGAAAGAAAATTATAGACCAATCTCCCTAATGAATATTGATGCAAAAAACTTAAATAAAATATTAGCAAGGAGAGATAAGAAAATCATCCAACGAATTATACACCATGACCAAGTACGATTTATACCAGGAATGCAGGGATGTTTCAATATTAGGAAAACTATTAGCATAAATGACTATGTCAATAACCAAATCAACAAAAAACATATGATTATCTCAATAGAAGCAGAAAAAGCATTTGATAAAATCTAATATGCCATTCCTATTAAAAATACTAGAGAATATAGAAATAAATGGACTTTTCCTTAAAATAGTCAGTAGCATCTATTTAAAATCATCAGCTAGCATCATATATAATGGTGATAAACTGGAACCATTCCCAATAAGATCAAGGATGAAACAAGGTTGCCCGCTATCACCATTACTATTCAATATTGTATTAGAAATGCTAGGTTTGGCAATAAGACAAGAAAAAGAGATTAAAAGAATTAGAGTAGGTCATGAGGAAACCAAATTATCACTCTTTGTAGATGATATAATGGTCTACTTAGAGAACCCTAGAGAATCAACTAAAAATCTATTAGAATTAATCCACAACTTTAGCAAAGTTGCAGGATGCAGAATAAATCCACATAAATCATCAGCATTTTTATACATCACTAACAAAATCCACCAGCAAGAGGTACAAAGAGAAATTCCGTTTCAAATAACTGTCGATAGTATAAAATATTTGAGACTATATTTGTCAAGGGAAAGTCAGGATCTATAGGAGCAAAACTACAAAACACTCTCCACACAAATAAAGTCAGATCTAAACAATTGGAAAAATATCAAGCGCTCTTAGATAGGTCGAGCAAATATAATAAAGATGGCAATACTACCTAAACTAATTATTTATTTAGTACTATGCCAATCAAACTCCCAAGAAATTATTTTACTAACCTAGAAAAAATAACAAAATTCATCTGGAAAAACAAAAGGTTAAGAATTTCAAGGGAATTAATGGAAAAAAAAAAAAGCAAATGAGGGTGGCCTAGCTATACCAGATCTAAAACTATATTATAAAGGAGTGGTCATCAAAACCATTTGGTACTGGCTAAGAAATAGAGTAGTTGATCAGTGGAATAGGTTAGGTTCACAGGACAAAATAGTCAATGACTATAGTAATCTAGTGTTTGATAAACCCAAAGACCCCAGCTTTTGGGATAAAACCTCACTATTTGACAAAAACTGCTGAGGAAATTGGAAACTAGTATGGAAGAAACTAGGCATTGACCCACACCTAACACCATATACCAAGATAAGGTCAAATGGATTCATGATCTAGACATAAAGAATGATATTATAAACAAATTAGAAGAATGTGGGATGGTTTACCTCTCAGATCTGTGGAGAAGGAAGGAATTTGTGACCAAAGAAGAACTAGAGATCATCATTAATCACAAAAAATAGATAATTTTGACTATATCAAGTTAAAAAGTTTTTGCACAAACAAAATGAATGCAGACAAGATTAGAAGGGGAGCAATAATCTGGGAAAACATTTTTACATTCAAAGGTTCTGAAAAAGACCTCACTTCTAAAATATATAGAGAATTGACTCAAATATGTAAGAATCCAGAGCGTTCTCCAATTGATAAATGGTCAAAAGATATGAACAGACAATTTTCAGATGATGAAATTGAAACTATTTCTAGTCATATGAAAAAGGTGCTCCAAATCACTATTGATCAGAGAAATGCAAATTAAGACAACTCTGAGATACCACTACATACCTGTCAGATTAACAAAGATGACAGGAAAAGATAATGATGAATGTTGGCGGGGATGTGGGAAAACTGGGACACTGATACATTGTGGGTGGAACTGTGAATGGATCCAACCATTCTGGAGAGCAATCTGGAACTATGCTCAAAGAGTTATCAAACTGTGCATACACTTTGATCCAACAGTGTTTCTACTGAGCCTATATCCCAGAGATCTTAAAGGAAGAATAGGAACCCTCCTGTGCAAAAATGTTTGTGGCAGCCCTTTTTGTAGTAGTAAGAAACTGGAAACAAAATGGGTGCCCATCAATTTACCCTTTCTTAGTGACCTCATTAGCTCCCATGCCTTTAATGATCATCTTTATATAGATGGCCCACAGATATAGTTGTCTCCCTTAGACTCTTTTTTTGAGCTTCAGCTTCATATTACCAATGGACTCTTGGAAGTTCAAAACTAGGTATCTCGAAGATAACTCAAATTCAGCATGTTGAAAAGAGGATCCATTATTTTTCCCAAAAAATGTATTCCACTTCAAAATGTTCCTCTTTCAGTTGAAAATGCACCCATTCTTCTTACTTCCCAAGTTAATAATCTTCATGTTACCCTGTTTCCTTATTCTTTTTCATCCCACTTATCTAATCAATTGCTAAATTTTATTTCTGCCTTCACAATATCTCTCCTGTCCAACCCTTTCTATTTTCCACTACCTTAGTTCAGGCCTTCATCATCTATTATATCCAAATTACTCTCCCTATTTCAAGTCTTTCCCCACTCCAGTCTATCCTCCACACAGCTGCCAAAGTCATTTTCTTTAAACACTGTTTAATCATGATACTCTCCTACTTGGTAAATGCTAGTGACACCTTACTGGTTGTAGGACAAAACATAAACTAGCTTTTAAAGCCTTTTGTGATCAAACTACTTTTCCACCTTCATTTATGAATTCTATGATCCAGCCAAATTCACTTTCTTCATATACATCCATTTTTACATTTCTGTAACCTTTACACTGGACATCCTCTCTCCATAATAATGTTGATGATAATTAACATGTATAGAGCCCTTACTATGTGCCAGGCATTGTGCTAAGGGCTTTATAATTAATATCCATTTTATTTGTTATTATTTTGCTTTAAAGAAGTAGGAAATAATTTCTTTTTAAATAATAGCTTTTCATTTTCAAATTATATGCAAAGATAATTTTCAACATTCATCCTTGAAAAAACTTGTGTTCCATTTTTTTTCTCTTCCCTTCCTCCACCTCCTTCCTTAGACAGCAAATAATCCAATATATGTTAAACATGCAATTCTTCTATACATATAGGAAATGATTTCTAAAGAAATACTTGATCGATCATTTTTCAGTGTTTTAAAATAAAAAATAATTAGAAGTTATAGCTCTCTGTGATAGCCTCTGATCTCTGACACTTTCTCCACCCTGGTACCAGACCTTTATTACCTCATTCCTGGACTATTGAATCATCTGCTAGTTGGACTCCTACTTCAAATCTTTCAGTATTCCAACATATACTTTATTCAGCTGTTATATTGATCTTCCTAAAGGTCACGCCAGGCCATGTTATGCCCTACACATATATACAGTCAATAAATTACCTTGAGGACAAAATATAAAATCTCCTGTTTGGCTTTAATAATCATCTATAAGTATTGGCCACTTTCCTGCCTTTTCTTATTCCTTATTTATTCTCACTTACTTATTCCTTATTCATTTTCATGTATTCTGAAGTCCAGCAATATTGGCTTCTTTGTTGTTACTCATCTAAGATACTCCCTCTCCTGACTGTGGGTATTTTCAGTAGCTATCCTCCATTACTCAAATCCTTCCCCTCTTCCTCACTATTATCTCAAATTTATTTTATTTATACAATAGTTGGTATCTCGTCTGCCATATTGGACTGTGAGCTCTTAAAAATTGGGATTATTTTTGCCTTTCTTTGTATTTCCAATATTCAACAAGAAGCCTGATACATAGTAGATGCTTGCTTGGTAAATGTTTGTGAAGTTGATCAGTAAGTGAAGGGATATATACATAGGGACTGCAAATAAAATTCTAGGCTCCCTGATAGTGCTAGAGAGACACTTCTGAGGTAGGTAAAGGTGATATAGAAGTCATTCTATGGATACACAAAAAGTAAGGGCAGAGAAAGATATTTTCCATTAAGGATAGAATTTTTTTGGGAAGAGGCTATTAGTGAATCTCCAGACACCAAAGGAAGAATTCTGGTGTCTGGGGTCAGCCCTCTAGATCATATTGTATTATTAGTTTTTTGTTTTATTTTGTTTTTGTTTTTGTTTGTTTTGCTGTAACCATTGGCAAGAAAATAAACTATTCTGTGTTTTAATTTCCCTGTCTGAAAAAAGAAGGGGAAATGATTCTTCTATCTCATAAGAACTATCATGAAGATAAATGAGATAATACAAAGAATGAACTTTGACCTCAGAAGACAAATGATTTCAAATTTTGCCATTATTTTTGTAGTGGATTCTGGGAATAACAACAGATCCAACCAGATAAGGCTAATTTATATTTAATGCTGTGAGGAACAAGAACATATTAGAAATGAAAGCTGAATTAGATATTAAATGTACTTGAATATTGCAGTAATGGGAAATTCTTTTGAATTCAAGTTAGCCCAAGGTCTAAGATTCTCCTAAAAAATCCATGAGTCTTATAAACAAAAGAAATAACAGGAAATTTTGGTTGTTTAGAAAATTGGCTGTGATGGGATCATTGGATCAGCTGCCAAAGAAGATCGCTGTGGAATATGTAATGGAGATGGAAAAACCTGCAAGGTTGTGAAGGGAGATTTCAACCATACCAAGGGAATGGGTAAGTAGGGATTCTAAAGAGCCTTCCTTTGACCTATTATTATTTTCAGATACTATTTGACCAACAAATTTTGCCTAATTGTTCTATTCCCCAAAGACCCTGTCCCTAAGTATTTTAGTCAAGCAATTCTTTGTAGAATCTAAGCTAAGGCCATGTATCAATCTTAAGATTCATGAAAGGCAGAAAAAATAAGTTGATCTTTAAGTTTTTAGAATTTTGCCTATAAAAGGAATTTATTCACCTCTACCTAATTAAGTACATGAATCATTGTCATGGCCCTTGCTTTAATGAGATCAAAACTATCCCCTTCCAGTTTAATGTGACATCATCCTTTTATTTTAAAAGGATAACAAAGAGAATGAAGGTTTCAAAGTATTCACATATTTCTCTATTGACTGTGATTATAAAATAAATTGCCCTGTCTCCCAATTTCCTAAATAGTACAAATTATTCCAACATAGTACTTTAAAACATTTTAAAAGATGATTTCTTTTGTTTTTTTTCTACTTTGACAATCATGCTCATTTATATTCAAATTAATGTAATGCTTTACTGATTTGATAAGAGATTTTAGAAAAAGGGTTGACATAGGGAAAGTATGAAAAAGCATGAAAATTTCTTTAAACCAGGGATCCTAAACCTTTTTTGTGATTGGGTCCCCTTGTCATCTGATGAAGCCTATAGACTCCTTCATGGAATAATGTTTTTAAATTCATAAAATAAAAGTTCTGGGAGCCAAGATGGCGGAGTGAAAACGTGACTCTCTGCATCCTCCTCCGATCTTCTCTCAAATCAACAATAAAATAAGCCTCTGAACTGATCTTCAAGTCAACGAACTCAGAAACATTTGGACACTGCTTGCTGATATCTCTGAAGAACTTCATATTAGGTTTGTCTAACCCAGACAAAGGGATAAACAGTGGTGTAGGCCGGAAGTGAGGGTGGGCCTCAGCTCACTGTGGCAGAAACTCCAAACTCCAAACACCTGGAGTTTATCTGAGGCACTCGGGACACTCTGCCCTGATTGGGGGCAGGTGTTCTGGCAGACTTGCTTTGTTTAAGGAGTAATTCGGGCTTCGTCCTAGCCCCCACAGGCCCAGCACCTTAAGTTAATTCACTGAAGTGCCCCAGAGAAAAGATCTTCAGGCGCCGTTTTTTTCCGAGACTTAAAGAGACCTCCGCGCTGTCTAAAAAAAAAATGAAGAAGCAAAAGAGAGCTCTCACCATAGACAGCTTTTATTGAGAGAAAGAAGGGATGACCCCAGATACTGAGGTTCCTTTAGACAAAACTCGAGAGGAAATCAGCAAGGACCATCACTGGTCCCTTTTTCAAAAGGCCTTTCTGGAAGATTGCATAAAGAACCTCAAAAGAGAGCTGGAGGATAAATGGGAAAATAAACTGAAATCAGTGCAAGAAGGATATGATGCCCTGCAAAAGAGATATGAAAGACACCAATTTATTGAAAAATAAAATTAGTGAAGTGGAAAAAGAGTGCAATGAACAAAAAAAATTCAATTGGCCAGTTACAGAAGGAGCTTAAAAAGGTAACTGAAGAAAACAATACTTTAAAAATAAGAATTGAACAAATGATAGTGAATGACTCAATAAGACTTCAAGAATCAGTCAAACAAAAACAAAAAAATGAAAAATTAGAAGAAAATATGAAATGTCTTTTAGATAAAACAACTGACTTGGAAAATAGATCTAGGAGAGACAATCTAAGGATTATTGGACTTCCTGAAAGCCATGATGAAAAAAAGAATCTAAACACTCTCTTCCATGAGATCCTGAAAGACAACTGCCCTGAGATTGTAGAATCAGAAGGCAAAATCACCATTGAAAGAATTCACCAATCACCTCCTGAAAGAGACCCCAAAATTAAAACCCCAAGGAATATCGTGGCTAAATTTCAGGACTATAGCACCAAGGAAAAGATTCTGCTAGCAGCTAGAAAGAAACAATTCAAATACTGAGGATCAATAATTAGAATCACACATGATCTGTCAGCCTCCACATTGAAGGATCAAAGGGCCTGGAACCAGATATTCTGAAAGGCAAAGGAACTTGGATTACAGCCAAGAATAACCTATCCAGATAGAATGAGCATTATCCTCCAGGGAAGAAGATGGTCATTCAATGATATAGGTGAATTTCACCTATTTCTAATGAAAAGACCAGATCTGAACAAAAAATTCGACCTCCAAACACAGAACTCATGAGATGCATAAAAAGGTAAAAAAGAAAGGATTCTTGAGAACTTTATTTCTACTATGGGGATACTTAAAGTTTGGGGGTATAATTAACTAGATATTATTTTGATAATATGAAAAAGAGCACTAGAGGGGGAAAGGTTGTCATACTGGGGAAAAGAGGGAAAAAGTGGTAAAAATAAGATCTAAAAAAAAGGAGGTAAAAACAAGGTAAAATCTCTTGAAGAGGCAAAGAAAACCTAATATAATTGAGAGAAAGAGGGGAGGGAGATGAGCATTGTGTAAATCTTACTCTCGTCAGGTTGGGTTCTAAAAGTATATATCAAACACTTGATTTTACATAGAAACTTGTCTGTTGCTAGAGGGAAGTGGGAGGGAAAGGAGGAAAAGAAAGGGATAAACTAATAGAAGGGAAAATAGAAGAATCAGGGGAAAGGAGTAAAAAGTGGGGGAGGGGATCTAAAGGGTGGTAGATTGTTTGGGGGAGGGGGTCATCAAAAGCAAAGTACTGAGTAGGGGGGAAGGGAGAAAAGGGAAAGGAAAGGGAAAAACATAACTTGGGTAAATAAGATGGCAGGAAATAAAGAATTAGTTATTTTAACTGTGAATGTGAATGGGATGAACTCTCCCATAAAGCTGAAGCAGATAGCAGACTGGATTAAAAACCAGAATGCCACAATATGTTGTCTACAAGAAACACGTCTAAAACACAGTGACACATATAAGATGAAGGTAAAAGGCTGGAGCAGAACCTATTATGCTTCAGGTGAACAAAAAAAAAGCAGTGGTAGCAATCCTTATCTCAGATCAAGTAAAAGCCAAGATAGATCTAATCAAAAGAGATAAGGAAGGAAACTATATTTTATTAAAGGGTACCATAGATAATGTAGCAATATCTATACTAAATTTATATGCACCAAATGCAATAGCATCCAAATTCCTAGGGGAGAAATTAAGAGAGATGCAAGAAGAAATAGACAGCCAAACTATACTAGTGGGGGATCTCAACCTTGCTCTCTCAGAATTAGATAAATCAAACCACAAAATAAACAAGAAAGAAACTAGGGAGGTAAACCAATTGTTAGAAAAGTTAGGTATGATAGATCTATGGAGAAAGTTGAATGGAGACAGTAGGGAGTTTACTTTTTTCTCAGCAGTCCATGGAACCTGTACAAAAATTGACCATGTGTTAGGGCATAAAAACCTCAAAATCAAATGCAGAAAGGCAGAAATAGTAAATGCATCTTTTTCAGATCATGATGCAATAAAAATCACATGCAATATAAGGCCAGGAGAAAATAAACCAAAAGTTAATTGGAAATTAAATAATCTAATCCTGAAGAATGAATGGGTGAAAGAGCAAATCATAGACACAATCAATAATTTCATCCAGGACAATGACAATAAGGAGACAACATACCAAAATTTGTGGGATACAGCCAAAGCGGTTATAAGGGGCAATTTTATATCTCTAGATGCTTACTTGCATAAAATAGAGAAAGAAAAGATCAATGAATTGGGCTTATTATTAAAAAAAAAAACTAGAAAAAGAACAAATTAAAAACCCTCAATTAAATACCAAATTGGAAATTCTAAAAATAAAAGGAGAAATTAATAAAATTGAAAATAAGAAAGCTATTGAATTAATAAATAAAAGTAAGAGTTGGTTCTACGAAAAAACCAACAAAATAGATAAGCCTTTAGTTAATTTGTTAAGAAAAAGGAAAGAGGAAAATCAAATTGTTAGTCTCAAAAATGATAAGGGAGAACTTTCCTCTGATGAAGAGGAAATTAGAGCAATAATTAGGAATTACTTTGCTCAACTTTATGCCAGTAAGTTTGATAATCTAAATGAAATGGAGGAATATCTACAAAAATATAGATTGCCCAGGTTAACAGAAGAGAATATAAATTATTTAAATAGCCCCATATTAGAAAAAGAAATAGAACAAGCGATTAACCAAATCCCTAAGAAAAAATCTCCAGGGCCAGATGGATTTACATATGAATTCTACCAAACATTCAAAGAACAATTAATTCCAATACTATACAAATTATTTCAGAAAATAGGGACAGAAAGTATACTGCCAAATTCCTTCTATGAGACCGATATGGTGCTGATAGCTAAACCAGGTAGGGTGAAAACAGAGAAAGAAAACTATAGGCAAATTTCCCTAATGAATATTGATGCAAAAATTTTAAATAAGATATTAGCAATGAGATTACAGAAAGTCATCTCCAGGATAGTACACAATAACCAAGTAGGATTTATACCAAGGATGCAGGACTGGTTCAATATTAGGAAAACTATCAGCATAATTAATTACATTAATAACCAAACTAATAAAAACCATATGATCATCTCAACAGATGCAGAAAAAGCATTTGATAAAATCCAACACCCTTTCCTATTAAAAACACTAGAGAGTATAGGAATAAATGGGCTTTTCCTTAAAATAATCAGTACCATCTATTTAAAACCATCAGCAAGCATCATATGTAATGGAGACAAACTAGAACCATTCCCAATAAGATCAGGAGTGAAACAAGGCTGCGCACTGTCACCATTACTATTTAATATTGTATTAGAAATGTTAGCTTTGGCAGTAAGAGAAGAAAAAGAGATAAAGGGAATCAGAGTAGGTAATGGAGAAACCAAATTATCACTCTTTGCAGATGACATGATGGTATACTTAGAGAACCCTAGAGACTCAACTAAAAAACTACTAGAAACAATTCACAAGTTTAGCAAAGTTGCAGGATTCAAAATTAATCCACATAAATCATCAGCATTTTTATATATTACCAACAAAGTTCAGCAGCAAGAGATACAAAAAGAAATTCCATTCCAAATAGCAGATGATAGGATAAAATATTTGGGAATCTATCTGCCAAGGAAAAGTCAGAAACTATACGAACTAAACTACAAAACACTTTTCCACACAAGTAAAATCAGACCTCACCAATTGGAAAAACATTAAGTGCTCATGGGTAGGCAGAGTGAACATAATAAAAATGACAATACTACCCAAACTAATCTACTTATTTAGTGCCATACCAATCAAACTCCCAAGAAATTATTTTACAGATCTAGAAAAAATAGTAGCAAAGTTCATTTGGAAGAACAAAAGGTCAAGGGTTTCAAGGGGATGAATGAAAAAAAAAGGCAGATGAAGGTGGCCTTATTGTACCAGATCTAAAAATATATTATAAAGCAGCGGTCATCAAAACTATTTGGTACTGGCTAAGAAATAGAGTAGTCAATCAGTGGCATAGGATAGGTTATCAGGATAATCTAGGCAATAACCTTAACAATTTAGTGTTTGATAAACCCAAAGACCCCAGCTTTTGGGATAAGTACTCACTATTCGGCAAAAACTGCTGGGAAAATTGGAAACTAGTGTGGAAGAAATTAGGGCTTGACCCACACCTAACACCACATACCAAGATGAGATCTAAGTCAGTTCAATATCTAGATATAAAGAGTGATTTTGTAAGCAATCTAGAGGAACGTAATATAGTTTACCTCTCAGACCTGTGGAGATGGAATTGTCCAAAGAAGATCTGGAACTCCTAATTGAACACCAGATAGATAATTTTGATTATATTAAGTTAAAAAGTTTCTGTACAAATAAAACTAATGCAGACAAGATTAGGAAGGAAGCATCAAATTGGGAAATCATCTTTACATTTAATGGTTCTGATAAAGGCCTCATTTCTAGAATATATAGAGAATTGTCTCATATATATAAGAATTCAAGCCACCCTTCAATAGATAAGTGGTCAAGGGATATGAACAGACAATTTTCAGATAATGAAATTAAAACCATCTCTAGTCATATGAAAAGTTGCTCCAAATCACTATTGATCAGAGAAATGCAAATTAAGACAACTCTGAAGTACCACTACACACCTGTCAGATCGGCTAAAATGACAGGAAAATATAACGACGAATGTTGCAGGGGATGTGGGAAAACTGGGACACTAATACATTGTAGGTGGAACTGTGAATGGATCCAACCATTCTGGAGAGCAATTTGGAACTATGCTCAAAAAGTTATCAAACTGTGCATACCCTTTGACCCAGCAGTGTTTCTATTGGGCCTATATCCCAAAGAGATCTTAGAGGAGGGAAAGAGACCCACATGTGCAAGAATGTTTGTGGCAGCCCTTTTTGTAGTGGCTAGAAACTGGAAACTGAAGGGATGCCCATCAATTGGAGAGTCGCTGAATAAATTATGGTATATGAATGTTATGGAATATTTTTGCTCTGTAAGAAACGACCAGCCGGACGATTTCAGAGAGGCCTGGAGAGACTTGCATGAACTGATGCTGAGTGAAACGAGCAGAACCAGGAGATTATTATACACAGCAACAACAGTATTATATGATGATCAATTCTGATGAACATGGCTCTCTGCAACAAAGAATTGTCCCAAACCAGTTCCAATTGTTCACTGAAGAAAACCATATACACCCAGAGAGAGGGATATGAAATATGGACCACAACGTAACATTTTCATGATCTCTATTGATGTTTGCTTGCATTGTGTTGCCTTTCTCTGATTTTCTTTTTTTTCCTTGTAGATAGGATTTTTCTTGCATAACTTGTCAAGTATTTCAACATTATTAACATGTAGTGGACTTCCTGCCATCTAGGGGAGGGGAGGGGACTGGGGGTAAAATTTGTAATGGAAAGCTTTGTAAAGATCAATGCTGGGGAACTACCCATAGATATGTTATACAAATAAAAAGCTCTAATAAATAAATAAATAAATAAATAAATAAAAATAAAATAAAAGTTCTTAATTATAAAATAAATTATTATAAAATTATTATAAATTACATTTATAAAATTTTATAAATTATAAAATTATAATAATTATAAAATATATATTAAATTATAAAATAAATATCAATTATTTTTGAAATACAATTATCAAAACAAAAAGTTAGGTGAAGAACCCTGCTTTAAATAATTAGAACCCTCCCCCCAGCTCTCTTACCATATACTAAGAAGCGGAAAGTGGGGAATGGGGAAAATATAGCAATTATCAATTTTTAAATCTGGGATCATGGAGATTATGCTCTTTAACTTATAGAAAATGGCCATAGTTTTTCCTCTATATTTTGAGATTTGTGAGGATTTTACTGCCAATGTGCAGTAATAATCAAGTAATAATCAGTGATTTCTTCATTGGGAGGAAGAGAGGAAAAACTTCATTCAGTGTACATGCATATTGTTCTAAAAATATTTTCTAAAAAAAATACAGAACCCTGAATCAATAGCTAAGTTCATCAGAATTAAGTATTGATTACAATGTATTTTTAAAATACATAATATAGGTGCAGCTAGTTGGTGCAGTGTTTAGAGAGCACCAGCCCTGAAATCAGAAGGACCTAAGTTCAAATCTGGTCTCAGACATGTAACATTTCTTAGCTGTGTGACCCTGGGCAAGTCACTTAACCCCAATAGCCTCAGCAAAAAAAAAAAAAATTACATAATATATAATATAATGCAAAATATAAAACAATAAAACATAGTGAATAAACTATTAAGTTTTAATTTTATTACATTTAGTAAAACAAAACAAGAAACCACCATTTGTCTCACCTAAGACTCATAAACAAGAATATATTGGCGTTAGCCATTTCATGTATGCTATTTCAAATCATTGCCTTGATGTCCACATACCATCTTACTCCTTCATTACACACTCTTCTGAGATGCCAACTAACACCTCCATATGTGAGATGTGCATAGAATCTGTAGTTTACATAGCCAATTCCAAGGATTAGATTTTGTGGTTGCATCATTTGAATCTCCAGCTGGCAACCAGGCAGACATGGTTGTGAGGCTGTCACCACCCTGTTGTTCCTGTGCTCAATGTGGCTTCCAGCTGTTGATTCAAGAAGTTGCTGAACAAACCTATAAAAAAGATAAGCATGTGTTTATTTTACTAGGATGCATAAGTTCTGCCTATTATTCTGAAGAGTTGCCCAATCTCACACCTTTATTTTAAAACAAAAATCTGTTTAAACTTTTATACCTAGGAATTATAATAAGCACATCCTTATGCTAATGAAATATTTTAAATAAGACACATTACCCTATTGGTATTTAAATACATAGATACATAGTATGATGGTATTCTAGTCCTGGAAAAGACTCTGGAGTTCGTCTTATTACTACCTGAAATAGGAATCTCCAACAATGGTCATCCACTTTACCACTCCAATCTTCATTTGATGACCTCCAGGAAGAGGGCACTATCTAATTAGCAGCTTATTCCATTTTTAGATAGATGTAAAATATGTAATTTTAAATATATATGTGTATATATAAGTATATAGATAGATCTGTATTATATCTATCTATATACATTCAATGCTATTGTATAAAATTGTGCATCATTATTAAATCCGGAATTGACAGTTATAATACCTTTTTTATGGAAGATCAATGCTACTGTCTTTTCTCTAGGATTATATCCCATTTTTACTGTATGTGTTGTATGTTAAATTGTGAGCATCTATTAAAATGTGAGCATTTTGAGGGCTGGAACTGTGTTAGGGTTTTGTTTTGTTTTGTTTTTGTTTTGTTTTGTTTTGTTTTTTTGTCTTCTCAGTGCTTAGCACAGTTCCTGGAATGCAGGAAGTACCTAATGAATGCTTGTGGATTGGGTGTTTGAAAAACTTTTTGAAAAATCCTGTATTGAAAACTTTCTGGTGGTAATAAATGTCAGTCTTGTGGCTTCTTAAATCTACATAAATTATTTTAAATAGAAAGATGATATGCTTATTTAATTAACTATGTCACATAGAAAGAAAAGTGAGAAAGGTGGTGAAAGGAGGTATTCTGCCCTTATAAGAGTTGATATCAAAGAAAAAATAAATATGGCATACAAATAAAAAGTTAATGAAAGAGTTCATAACAGTATTTTATAATGAGATAATATTTGCTTGGGTTATTTTCAATCCAAAATTTTAGATACTGAAAACTCATAAAATGGAGTTTTATCTTTTAAAATATAATCCATATTGATAAGTTGCTAATAGAAATTGTCCCATTTTGCCATGCTACATATTATTTTTCTATCAGCTGAATAAAAAAGCACATCCTCAGTAATAATGACCTACAAAAAGCATTAAATAATGCAACTTAACTCTTTTTTCTTCTAGTATATATCCATAAAATAGATGGCTTCTGAAGTAAATTCTGACATTTGAATTTAGTAAATCGGTGATCAAAATATAGTTAATGCTTCCTTACCAACTGTCTACTGAAAGTTAAATTTTTCTGGCTTTGAATATTCAATACCTATGGATTTCAAGATTAGGATCAGTCAGTACTAATGAAATATAATGATAGCTTGCATTTAAATGGCAGCTTGATGTGTGAAAAATATTTTACACAGATTATTTTATTTGATCTTCACAACAACCCTGAGGTAGGTGTTATTATTATCCTCATTTTAAAGATAGCTGCATTCAAAAACTTTCAGATATTTATAAGCTTTATATAAATTAAGATTGCCTTTGTAAATTTTTTTCTTTATTAAAATTTTACTTCTGTTAACAATTAACAATTATATGACTATTTCAATTTCTGTGCATGGAAATATGTAATTAATTTATCAGCAACTATGAAATAATAAGAAATTAATGGTTGTGCATAAATATCCTCATAATCCTATGATTAAAAACCATGAAGTAACTTCCTCATAACATGTAATACAACCCATTTCTGTTTCTTAGTCACCAATAATATTTGTAAGAAGGTGTCCACGTGTGTGATGACAAAGGCAAAGGCTGTTCCCAAGTGTTTTTCATGTAAGACGTTTAAATGCTGTGCATAGTTCATAGTGGAGACATCTTTGGTGTTTGTTTTCTCTCTATGCTTGCCTTCTCAGTGGATTTGGTGGAATGACTGAGTCACAGAAGAAGCTATTGATAAGCATGAAGGCCATTTACTATTGACTATAATCTTTTTAGCAGGAATGACCTCTACATAGATAAAACTCCTCAAACAATGATATAACCAAATGACATTTCTTTTTATAATGTGTACTTAAGCACTTAAATATTTAAACTACTTAGAACTGGTTGAAGTCTAGGTCTTTCTCAACATTTTCTATTACTGATCATTAATATGTTTTCTACTATTTCCATTAAATATAAAAATTAGAACTTAAAATAATCAAAAAGAAAAATATAGGAGACATTAAAGCTAATAAAAATTTATTTGATCAAACTTGAGAGATGGATCTGAATCAAGAATAGTCCAATATATGTATGTATGTCAGGATTTAACATGAATTATTTTATTTATTCATTCAGTAATGATTTATTAGAAGTTAAAATTTAAAAGATCAAAATTCAAAATCTATTCTTTTTGGTCATTCAATGTCCCAGGAATGTTTGTTGAGTAAGTTCTTCCCGCAATAATACCAAGCCATTAATAGATTTAATACCAAATTTCCTTCATGTCAATAAAAAGTGGCCAAACCAATAATTTTGTTTACAAAACTTACCAATTTGTGATTGCTAATTGAAATACCCTTAAAATGATATTTTAGGGGGAAATGGTATCTTTTAGTCAAAGATTTGTAAATTCACATTTAGATTGATAATTTAGATTTAGAGATCTTTTTTTTCTTTATCTTTTTCTTTAAAGAAAATAACTTCTGGCTTTGAGATAGAATATTTAATATTTTATATATATTTATATCATTATTGAGAAATAATAGATAAATTGAAAAAAAATCAGTGATCAGTTTACTCTTTAAATCTAGTCCATAAATAACAAAAATAAAATAATGCATTAACTTTCACTGTGATGGGCAAAACACTATATTCCCAATGATTTCATCAATATATAACCTACAAAATTTAATTTTGTACTAATTATTTTTCCAGAAAAGGAAATTGTATTCATTCAAACTGTACGGCTTTCTATTCAAGCATTTTTGAGCACAATAATATCATTTATAAAACATTGTTTATAAGAAATAATATAATAGAGCTAATGACTATGAGGAACTTAATGATGTTGATGGAAATAGTTACTTTCATAGTACTAGTTTATACTGCAAACAGAATGAAGAAAAATCATAATATTCACATCAGTATTTTTATAAATGTTTTCTAGAAGATGCATTAAGGACTTTTCTCCCAAAGGAAAGATCCTTGTTGCAAAATGAGATCTGTCTACTAGTAAAAATATAATTTCTGAATATTTCCTGCTTCTTACACTGAAGATGAAAAATGTTTGATTTTCACTTTCTTCCAAATAATGACATCAAAATCTCTGGATAATTTCTTTACAAATGAGGTAACTCCAACTGAAAACCACAAGTAATTGGAACTTTCCTACATACACACCAAAACATAATTGAATTATTCATTTCTTAATTTTGGTAAAAAAAATAATTCCACTAAAATTATTGAAAATAAATATCAAAAATGTTTTCTTAAGAAATTTTTAATATTATGACCACATCCAAAATTTTATTGAAAGATTAGAAAGGAAATATAACACTGGAAATATTTAGAGGGTATCTTAGTAGGGAACAACTAAGATTTAAAATAAAATGAACAATAGTAAAAGGCTTTGAAGCTTATCCATGGTTTCTCAATGAAATTAGTTAATCATTTTCCTCCAACCTGATTTCCCATGTTTAAAGGAAGAGACCACAACAGAAGTATCTCCAGATTTGAAAAGAGTTGTTCTTACAAATGAATAAGACTGATAATTTAATGATCTGTTTGATATTTGTCAAATCAGAATCATCACTTTTAAATTTAATGGTCTGTGATGTTGTGGTTTCTAATATAATATTCCATGGGACATCTACTTAGAGGGATTCCGGGAGACTTGGGGAATTGGTGACGGGAACTTTTTATCTCTAAAGGACTTTTAAATTTCCAACATAGGCTGAGAGTGATCATTCACCAAGGATATCACTCTAGGCCATATGGGAGCTGTTGGAAAGGAAGATAATTTCCTTGCACCTGCCCATGATCTGGCTGTGAACAGGAGCTCTCCAAATGATTTGGGCATCTTTCTCCAGTCTTTTTTTTTTCTCTTGTAAAAAGGATAATGTCCATTTAGAAAAACAAGTTAGTAGATTTATTATCCAAGTTGAAAACTTTACACATTTTTTTTTCTTCCACTTGTTCATGTTGCCAGAGTTTGGATCATTCCATTATTCACCAGCACCACTATTGGAGAGTGAGAAGGAAAAGGAAGAGAAAGCAAAATTCAAAAATATCAGTTTTAGTATCTGCGAACAGCCCTCATTAAAAGAAAAAAGTAGATAGGAGATAGGAGAGGAAGGAAAAAATTATTAATCTTTATTTTACTGCTGAAATTGGAGTTTGGAAGTTACCTGTGAATGACAATTACTCAGGCATGTCTCTCATTAACCCTAGATTATAGGAAGTTAGCACAATTAAATCTAGACTTCACCCTGTATTTGAAATTCTGAGCCCTAATAATACTAAAGCCAGCTGTAAGATAGTCACAAAAGAGATCATGCCTTGTTATTAGTTTGTCTTTGCTGTCAGAAGATAATTCAATACAGCCAAAAGATTTTGTCTTCAGGTCCAGTTCATAGAATTAAGAAAAATGCAACAAAACACACACAAAAAAGTGCTCATCTGTTTGATCATGGACAGGCTCCAGAGTTCTAATTTCTCATTTGCTTGAAATAGTATAGTATTTGCTTGAAACATAACTTCAGAATCCCATGGAATGAGACTAAAAGAAGGAAGAACTGTATGCTGTTGGGGCCCTAAATTCCCTATAACATGATGCAAGTCCCAGCTAGCCTTGTTCATTTCCTGAAAGAGCCCTATACCAAATTCAATGTTAACAGACCAGGTTATACACAGCCATTTGAATCATGTAACAACATGATAGCGCCTGCCATTATTGCTCAAAACAGAATCACTAAGCCTAGTTTTAGGAGAACTAGACCCTGAGGCATCCTGTGTGGCCAACATTAAAACTCACCAGAAACAATATGCTTTGGAATGGTAAAAGTACTAGCACCAAGCATCATTGCTAGGCATTCTGTTCAATTTTGGAAATTCTTTGGGTGTCAATACTATGCAAGTATTAAAGATCAGGTAGGAACATATACAAAGATGTGACATTCAACAAATATTATAAATACAGGACCAGGCACCTAGCATTTGCTTAATAAATTCTTGGTCATTTAATGATGACTTTATTAAGCAGTTAAGCCTTTAATAGTTCTGAAGTGGTCACTGAAGAAAATGCAAAAATCATTAAAACACAGTCCTTACTTTCAAGGATATTGTAGTGATCAGAAAATAAGAATGATACAAGGATATTCTCAAGGTATCTCTTAATAACTTTAGAATGAATTGTATAACATGGAAGACACTAGCACAGGATCATTCAGCATGGTGTGCTCTCATCAGATAAGATACTGTGCTCTATGAGCAAAGCAGAATTAAATTAGTGCAAAGGAAACGTGAGAAGTGCAAAATTAGAGGAACTATCCCAAATATTTATATGGACTATTTGTGTCCAACTTGTGACAGAGCACTCCAAGCTTGTATTGCTCTGATCAGCCACACACTACAACTTGACTCTAATACAGTGATGTCATTTTGATCTTCTTTGAAAACAGACAACCAACCAGTCTAGCTGAGGTGTGTATACACACACAAACACACACACACACACACACACACACACACACACATACACACATATACATAATGTGCAAACATTTAAAGGACTAGCATGGGAAATTCCTGGTTTGGAAATTTCTTCTACTATTGCAGATCCCAAACTGTCTATGATTTAGGAAATAAATTCTGGAAATTGCTTGAGGTACATAGCTTTTTAGGTGACTGGGGTCACCTAAGTAATAAGTTTCAAAGGCAGGATTTAAACCTCTTACTTTTCCTGCCTAAAAACCCAACACTTTCTGTCCATAATATTTTGCTGCTTCTAGAACACAAAACAATGTGCCAAATGCATAAAAAGAGGTTGAATAGATTATCTGTGTCCAGTTCTGTTTTTGTGATGAAGGTGAATATACAGTGCCTCTCCATTAAGATGAACAAATAAAGTATGCTACATAGCTGAAAAGCAGAAGTTTTATATATCTCTGACCCCTTTCTTCTATCCCTTTGGAAACAGTTCAAACCTACAGAAATAACCATTTAATGCAATTAAGGAAAACAGTTAATCAGTGCTGAAGAACTGTTTTTCCTTGTTCAAAAGTTACACTTACAAACCTAGTTGCCATCAGGCTTAGAATTTCAATCAGAAACTTAATCTGATCTGAGATCAAATTAAACACACTACAACTAATACTCCATTAACAGCTCAAAGATTGCTACTATTTGAAAACTATCTAATAACTTAGGAAGTATTCCTTTTCAGTGTTATCTTTCACTGATTTGCAATTTTTCCCCTGGCAAGATCTCAGCAATTGTAAAAGGAAATCCTAGTTCCTTTCTTAATGGAAAAGGATATCCATTACATCACTAAATCTGTCCTGCTTTTGAGCACATCTGCTTTAGTGATTAATTAACAAATTAAAATATATCACTTGATACTATATGAACTTGGACCTATGTATTCTGAGTGGCCTTCTAACCAAGGTAAAATAATTTTATTTCAGATACTTTTGTAAGGATCACAAAAATTCATCATTTTGCTTTTATGTTTCAGTGTAATTAGTAAACTGGAGGAATGGTTGCATTATTAATAGTGCATGATTTGCAGCCAGAGGAAGTAGATACTTATTATCTGGTACTATTATCTGGTAGCTAAGTATCTCTCAAAGAAACTAAACCAACTCCCTACCGTATTAAAGGTCATTATTGGCATGAAGTTATCAGTATGAAAAACTTAAAATTCTGGCATTTTCCATGAAATGCAAATGTAAAATATACAACTTTTTAAAGCTCTAGGATACATGGAAGTTTTTTGTTCACCATTATCAACAAATACCCTATCATTCTAGAGGGAGAAAAGCAAACCTCCATATGGGATATGTAATTGTGTGATATTCCAAATAATGACAGAGAAAATTTGATTTGCTATTTTAATCAACAACAAAAATTGAAAGATAGAAGAAAAAAGCAAAAGTAATGCCTAATTCATCATTAGGAACTAAAGGTAAAGATTCAAGCAGATCAAAATCCAGGGAGCAAGGGGAAAAGGCCTCTCTCCTATTTATTTTTTATTATGTTTATGGATGTCTTTTGTCTCACAGTCAACTCCAAATCACCCCCTCCATATTAAGCTCTCTCTTGTGACAAAGAAATGCAATTAAATAATTAGATATAAAAAACTTGTCTTAAAATATTGGAATTTTTGTTTGAATATGCCCCAATTTTTTTGTCACGAGAAGAATTATGTTTTGTCATCTCTTCTCTTGGACCTTTATTCGTTTTTTCATTACTCAGATTCCAACTTCAACTTCTTTTCATCTAAATTGTTTTACTCAATGTATACATTATTATCTTGGTTCTACTTCTCTCTGCATTATTTCATACAGATCTTCTCATGTTTCTCTGATCCCTCCTATTTGTCATTTCTTGCCATCCTTTAATATATTTGTACACTCAGTACTCAAGTGGATCCATTATCTCATCAATTCCAAAATTCCCTCTAATGATGCAGGTCACAAACCGTCATGCCTACCCATATAATTCTTGTCCATATCCTTCCAAAATTTCATCAACGTGTTAGAGATCTTCCACACTTGGTCCAAGTGCACCAATGAGACATTCTGTTACCTGTCATCCTTCACTCTTATGTGACCAACCTAATCTCTTTTCTCTCATCCAATTCTTTGTTGACATCCTCACTGAAGATATCTTGCAACCTGCTTATAGTCACCGTATGTCTTGCCATTATCCTCTATATAATACTCATCTTTAAGTTTTGAAAGGCAATGGTGTTGCAGGTCTCAGTGCCATTTAGCAATATTTGTAATGTGATTGCATTGAAAAAAAATTAAGCTTTACATTCATAGGAAGCTTGGTGTCAATAAAAAATTATTATTCATGAACAGGAGAACCTGAAGGGTCTCACCATCTATAGAAATCGATCTTTAACCAGTAATTTGTGCTGGATCTCCTCTATCACAATGGGAAATACTTTAGGCAAGTATACAGTTCCCTGCTTTATAATTTCCTTGATGTCTATTATCAGAAGATCAGTACCCAGGATTATTTCTATCAGTGTATACTGTGTCTTTTAAGGAATCTTGAATGATCTGGATACATGGATAGAAGACAGCAAACATGTCATAAAGAAAAATCAAAACAAAATTTGTAAGCTGATTATTAGTTGACCAAGTTAAATGCTTTGTTGTACAATAAATCATAAACTAAATAGAATCTCAAATTTTTACATCTTTCAGTTAATTATGGTATGTAAAGATGTGATCCACTATTGAATATCATTTGAAAAAAAATTCTTGTTGCCTACTAATTCTCACATTAAAGATGCCCTTAATTCACTTATAGATGTCTTCCATAAAGATGTTGTATAGCTGGGAAAGGAGACATAAGTATGCAGTTATTTTCTATCACCTTATTTTTTTTTTTATTTTATCAGTTAAAGCCCAAGATTTGTTTTACTTGCCTTTGCTGTCTTTTCCTCTTTCAAATATCTTGTAAATCAGTTCATCAACATCAATTGTATCCAGAATGGTTCACCTCTATATATTCTTGATCCAATCTGCCGACTTTCCTCATGTTTGTCTTCTATAGTGTTATTATTACATCTGTAAGTACCTCAAGGAATGTATTGTTAGCATCAAATTGTAGAGGTTCTAGTGTCCTTGAAAAAGTTCTTATAATATTTTTTGCAAGTCTTTTTCATTTTTCTATTGTTTGTAGACTTTTTTATATTTATATTCATTTTCACTCCTAATTTACACTAGCTTATTTTCTAGATAAATTTTTCATAGTTGATATCAAGGTCATTTCTGTTTTGTTCCCATTTTTTATTTTTACTAGTTTGTTAAATAATTCAGGACTGTCTTCATAACTGTACGTAGATTTTTTTTTCTTTGCTATTTTATATTATTTTTTTAAAAATAAATTATATTCTTACCTTTGAAAAGCAGTGCACAAACAGTTGATTTATCACTCTTTTCCTGTTTCTTAAATTGTAATAAATTTCATTTTTGACAGTATAATGCATACTATATTCAGTAGAGTTTATCAACTCTTAAAAAAATAAATAAAATATTCATGATCTAGAGACTTCTGAATAATTTACAAGTGTTTGGTCCAACATTTACTCTTTTCATTTCTTGTGATCTTTGCCAATTGACATAGTTTGAAGTGAAAGTAGTTTGTCTTTATTATGCCTTTCACTTACTATCAATGATTTGTAGCACATTTTTGTGTTATCACTTAAGAGTTTGCAAATCATCTCTTGAAAACTTTTTTCACATTCATTGACCACCAAGCTACTAGAGTTGTTTGTGGCATTAAATATTTGTGTCAATTTTGGATATCATCTTTTTATAGGTAATATCTGACATAAATATTATCCCCATTCGACTTTTTATCTTTTAGTTCTGTCCTCATTAATTGTATCTGTACAAAAGTTTTCTTTTTAATTGTATGTAGGTAAAACAGCATTTTTGTTTTACGATCTGCTCCATTCTTTTTAGGCAAAAAAATTCTCCTTTGACCTATAATCTTAATCTTTGTCAATTTTTTATTGTATTGCCTTTTATTTTATTTATCACCTTTTTCATTTTTCATTCCATTTGAGATGATTATAGTATGTGTTGTAATTTGTCCATATAATCCTAATTTATGGCAAATTGCTTCCTAGTTCTCCTAGCACTTCTTATCAAAAATAAAAAGAATTACTTTTTTGGGGTAATTTATGTGTTTAAGCTATTGCTTTTGGTTATTTCTTTTAGTTCCTTAATATTCTCAAATATTTTGTTGGTCTTTTTTGGCCCAGCAGTATATAGGGTTAAGTATTCAAGAAACAGGATGTAATGTACCTTAAATTCCTTCCTTTCTTGGGATAACAGATTGAGTGGTCTACCATCTAATTTACTTAAAGAAATATATTTTTGACATTTGTAAAATTTTTTTAGAAACTTCACTTAATGGTAGTGTTTAAATAAATAGCTAGACCCTGCCTTTAGCTGAAAATAATTTCCTAATTCTTTTTACTGGTGCTATAACCTATCCATTCTACCATGTGTTAAACCAGCAGGTTTGCTGCAAGAATGGACATTTTTTCATCTTCCCAATCTTCCCAGAAGATCCAGGGAAAGCCCCAAATGAAATAAAGAGTGAATGAAATAATTAGTAGAAAATGGGAGAAGATGAGATCATATGTCATTATTTAACAAAAGATTTCATTAATTATTAGCAACATAATGCTACCATGTACATTCCAAAATTATACTCTGGCTATCTTGATTTTGGATTTTAGCATGCTTTGAAAAACAGCAAAAAAGTAGTGGAGTTGGTTTTTTGTAGGAGATACTGAGTGACCAGGAGCCTGTAATAATGTTTGAAATTTTTCATCTCTGCATTCTATTACAGGTTATATTGAGGCGGCTGTAATTCCTGCTGGAGCCCGTCGGATCCGAGTGGTTGAAGACAAACCTGCCCATAGTTTTCTTGGTAAAGAAATTACTTATTTTCAGTTAATTTAAAGAGAAACTTTAAATTTGATCAGTTGAACTAGTTGAACTAATTTTATATAATATTGTTTCATCTGAGTTGTATCTAATCTTCCAGAACATATTTTAAAAAACATAATCTGAAAGAATTTTTCAATAATGAAAAATTGTTAACCTCTAAAACTGAAGAAAAAGAAAACCTTTGCAGAAAAATTTAAGATATAATGATGAATCTAGACTTCTTTTTCTTTTGCTTAAAACCCATATGGATAGCCAAACCTCAAAGCAGCTTCAGTTATGTCCCATGTCACTGAGTCATTAGAATCTCTGGCTCATGTTTAATCTCTCCTACTTATCAAAAACTATTTCCAAATCTATTTGAAATCTTGATGAAAAACAATATTGAGTGATAGCCATCATTATAGGTTCATAGACTTGTTTGTAGACTTAGAGATGGAAGTAACTATAGAAGCTTTTGAATCTAGTTCCCTAATATAACTTTTTTTGCAGAAGAAAATGAGACCTAGAGAATTTAAGTGGCCTTTCTAGCTTAACATAGCTAGTAAAGGATTGATATAGTATGTGAATTTAGTTCTTTCTAACAAGCTCAATGCCCTATCCACCATATCATACTACCTCCACATTATCACTGATAATAAAAGTAATTTTTATAAAAATATATAAATAAAGCATTTATTAAGCACTTACTATTTGCCTAAAATTATGCTAAGCATATAGAATACAAATATAAGCCAGAAAGACTGTACCTACCCTGAGGGAGCTTCCATTCTATTGGGAGCAGAAAGTTGAGGGGAGAAAAGAGTTTTTGATAAGTGGATAAGTGGATAAATCAGGTAGTTGAGTGGGAAAGACATGATCATATGTGGCATGTTCTAAAATGGTCATCCTCAATAGGAACTCACTAATCATAAGGGGCTATACAGCAAGTGGAGAAAGCTGTTAGGGTAGAGGTGGCAAAGTTCAGAAGTAGAATGAGGAGAGATGCTGACAGTTTCACTCTTTATTTCATTGCTCTCTTCAGCTTATTTTTATCTCTAAATACTCAGGATCTTGTGACTTAATTGAGTTTCATGTCAAAATTTCTACATACTTGTTTTCCACTCCATTTGTCTTCACTGTTTTGTAAGATTATGCTGGCCTATCCATCTCCTATATAATTTTTTGGTAAACAAATTTACATTCCAAATTGCTTTTGTCCCTCTGCTTGGAAAAAAGATTGACTTTTTTTGCTAGTTCCAGCAGCCGCTAAACTCCTTTAGCCTCCTTCTTGTAGTGATTGCTTTATATTGCTTATACTTGCTTCTTAATTTTTTTTTTGTTATCAATAGCTTGTTTGAATTGGATTATACAGAATATCCTCTCATTTTGATTTTATTTTACTGTTTTGATCTCTGCTCTAAAGAATGCATTATCTTATTATCTGCTGATTCAAAAATGACTCCCACATCAGTAACTAGTGCTGTTAACATATGATGCATTTATCTTTGTTGATTCTGTTCATCATTTGTTGTCTTCCAATTCCAAATGAAGAATGCATTTGTGGTATAAAAGTACTTCTCTTCTAGGTAGCATCCATAAATTATTTAAATATCTCTTAAGGTGTGACTACTGTCATTGTACCCTACATGATATAATCTTCTCTAGCTGTTTTTATTTGGTATTGATCTTTGCTGTAAAGAACTAATAATTTGATCACACAAAGAATGATCCTACATTAATTACCAGTACTTTCTATATGTTATGTTAACATCACTTTGCAGTGCCAATGCTTGTCATTTCCAGTACCTTCTGATACTTTTCTTAAAATAGTTCTGCTGTATAAAGATGAAAATTATATATAGTCTTAAAGTCATTGACTCTTTCATTTCTTAATTCTGTATCATATTGCTAACATACTTGGGGACAGCTCTACTTTGTTCTCCTTTACCTTGACATCAATGAATATTAAGCTGTCTATTGACTTGGTTTAGGGAATCTTATTTCATCTCCATAGAATTTCTTTATGTCTTCATCCACTACAACAAGTATTATGTAGGCTATAATTATCTTCATAATGGCCTTTTTTGTGTATGCTCTATTTCTCTCAAATTATCATGTACTTACCTGTGACTATCTTGTAAATCCTCAATAGAATATAAGGTCCACATAAGGAGTATTTCATTTTTGCCTTTGTTTTTCTAAAACCCTTGCCTCAAGTGATGCTTAATAAATGTTTGTTGAAATGAATGGAACCACAAGGACAATAAGGTGAGTTAGTTGGCTATATCAATTCAGGTGTTCAGCAAACATTTAATATATGCAAGACTTTATGCTATATGTCTCAAAATATATAAGATCCATTCTTAAAACAATTTTATTTACCTTCTTCAAAGAAAATTTGTGTCATAGCTTTTGTTTATGACATCCTTATATTTTCCATTTTCATTTATATCAAGAATGTAAATATGGCTACAATTCAATTTCTCTGATATATCAACTCTCAAGTCATTGGAAAATGACTTCACATTCAGAACTAACAGTTAAATGAATGTTTATTGATGGTATATTCATGAGCATTATGGAGATGACTTATCTTAATCAGTTAGCAGAATATTTTTCCACTTTATTTTTTCCATTCAGAATCAGACTTACTGCTTTCCACTACAATTAGATATAGGTAGGCAATTCTCTGAACCATGCCTCTGCCTTACCTTTATCATATTCCCTCTTTTCAGGTTATTTTGCTATTTACTTTTTTGAAATAAAAATAGTAACAAGTTCAAACCTATAAGGGCAGGAGTTTATGGATACAAAAATAAATATGGTGTAGCCCCTTTTTCTCACTGAGTTTATAACCTAGCAAATATTCTGAACTGAAAAGAATATTTCTATTTATTTTCAAATCTCTTTTAGAAATTGAATTTTTGTTACATTTTAACTAGACAAGGTCACCATTTCACACACAGAGAAAATGTATCCCTATGTGTGTGTGTGTGTGTGTGTGTGTGTGTGTGTGTGTGTGTGTGTGT
>JAJPUD010000683.1:493889-560946 GCA_023553655.1 Myrmecobius fasciatus | reverse complement strand
TGTGTGTGTGTGTGTGTGTGTGTGTGTGTGTGTGTGTGTGTGTGTGTGAGAAACCATATTATATATTACTTCTATTTAGCAATTCTTCCTCTGGAGGTAGATAGCATCTTCCTTCATAGATCCTTTGTAGTTCATTTGAATATTTATGATACTGAGGATAACTTAGTTATTCAGTTATTCTTCAATTAATATTGCTGTTACTATATAAAGCATTCTCTTCGTTCTCATTTCATTCTTCATTATTTTATTTATTTTCTAATATCAACTGTTCATCATTTCTTACAGCACAGTAGTATTACACCATAATCATATACCACAACTTGTCTAGCTATTCCTAATTGATGATTGCCCCCTTAATTTCTTATTTGTTGACAGCATAAAGAGAACTACTATGAATATTTTAGAACTATAATATACATTCTTTTCTTTTCCCTTAATTATCTTGGATAATAAATTTAATATTATTATTACTGGATCAGAGAGTATACACAGTTTTATAATTTGGGGGGCATAATTCTAGATTACTTTCCAAAATGATTGGGACACTTCAGATTCACCAACATTATATTTGTGTCCCAATTTTTCCACATCCTCTCCAATATCTGCCATTTCCTCCCTTTTATCATTTTAGCCAATCTTAGATATGAGATGATATCTCAAAGTTGTTTTAATTTTTACTTGTCTAATAAATGCTGATTTACAGCATTTTATAATACTGTAAATAAGTTTGGTATCTTAATCTCAAAACTGCCTGTTCATATCTGTTGACCATTTATCAACTGGGGAATAATTCATATTCTTATAAATTTGACAAAGCTCTCTATATTTTGAGATATGAGACTTTTACTTGAGATATTTATAATATATGCCTACAAATTCCCCTCCAATTTTATGCTTTCTTTCTAATCTTGGGTACGTTGATCTTATTTGTATAAAAAAATTTAATCTAATCAAAATTATTCATTTTACATCTCACAGTGCTTTCTATCTTTTGTTCATTCATGAATTCTTCCCTCATCCATAATTCTGATATTCTTATTTTCCTATAATATCTACCTTTGCATCCAAGTCATGTGCCCATTTTGACCTTATTTTAATAAATGGTGTAAAATATTGGCACTTCTTTTTTTAACCATTTATTTTCAATAAAGCATTTTTAGGGATATTTTAGGATAGATTATGAGAGTAGAAAGTAGTTATTGTTTATGGGTACCTTCTCCAAATTATAGGTTGAATGGAACTTTAGGATATTATATATTATGATAAAGCATGCTGTCTGCTTTTCTTTAGCCTATCTTATGAAATATGACCACACCTATATGTTTGGTATAACAATGCACCTGGAAAACAATAAAAGCCACCTTTTCTGTTCTATAGAGGACTTCATTTTCTAGAAATTGGCTTTTTTTTTCTGCTTAACCATGCAGGCTTTGATCAGGGTATTTATGAAGGAGATATAGCCTTCATCTGCCTTTGAGGTAGGTAGATAATAATTATACTTCTCTCCAGAGTTTGTCTCATCTAGAAACTAGAAAAGCAGTTGAGAAAACTGGAAGCCTTCTTTGTACATTCACCACCTTTCCTGGGGTGATGGTAGAGACATTTGAATCCTTTTATTTTACTCCTAAGCATTCCATTCCTGTAACAAAAGGAACATTTCACAAAGATTAATTTTTGTGGGCAATCAAATAAAATAAAGTCCTTGGCTGTCCCACCCAGAACAAACTTCATGATTTTTCCATTCCATTCATATTCTATAGGCTGAAGGTCCAAGAAAACATGATAGCCAGGGAGTCCATGAACTTGGATGAGAGGGCAAAAATTACATTTTTATTTTCAATAACCACTAACTGAAATTTTACATTTCTTTCAATTATCTAAAACTTTATTCACCAGGCTGCCAAAGTTGTCCATGACACTAAAAAAAAAAAAAAAAAAAAAAAAAAATTAAAACTCCTGCTCTAAAGGAATAAAAATTGACCTTAGGCCTTTTTGCTATCGCTCAAGATCACTCTTTTTTGCTCTAAGAAGAGGATCTTGTGTGAAATCTGTCAGTTATCCAGTTGTGTGGGCTTCTGGGAACCAAATTTCTCATTCCAAACTGACAGGATTATTACAGCCATCTCAACAAAGGGCAGAATTGAAGTTGGTCTCTGTATTCATTATGTTTCTAAAGTTAGTTCAAACAGTTCTGTTTCCAGTCCAGGCTGGGTGCTTTGGAAGTCAAATCACTTTTTTCACTTGCTGGGAGCAGCTCCTGAAGATTTTACCCCACCTACATTCAATCCAAGCAGGCTGGCTGGCTGGTCGGATAGTTTCACAGCTCAAAACCACCTGGAACAGGAAATGCCTCAGCAGTTTGTGTCCATAGGCTAAGAGGAGAGTTGGAAGCACTGTGAGTGGAAATAAAATGTACTGACTTAATGCCAATATTAGAAGTAGGTTGATTGTGGGTCAAGTCTTCTAGTCTTTCCAGAAGGAGGAGAAATGAACAAAAACTTCACCTACTGTACAATACAGAGCCAGAGGAGAGAAATATGAGCAAACACCTGATACCTGCTTCTGACTATATATACAAAGGAGCCTTGACTCCCAAAAGGAAATCTAGCCAGCTAATTCCTCCTAATGGCTTCCAGGCTTACTGCTACTTACCTGAAAATAAAGTGAATATGTGGCACTTGAGTGCATCCAAAAGAAAAATGAGGTAGGAGAAAATGAGTGGCAAATACATAACAAAAGGTATCAAGCTCAAAGATATTCAGGAAGGGTAAGGAAATCATGACTGTTCATTTAGGTTCAATACATTCTACCTTGACACCCATACTTAAGTTGTCCTCAACTCATTCACTGAACACTAACTGGAATGCCATTTGAGAGTCCCTATCTAGTGATAGATATTCTGTATTTTTTTAAAACCCAAAGTAATGGCCCAGGTGAAATTCATGAATAAGAAACTTTAGAATCAGCAAATACTCAAGTAGTAACAGAAACAAGTAGGTTTAGAATCCTCTGTGCTCCCCAAAGCAAATCCTCTTTATATTTGGCAGCCATGCAGCACTTTGAAGTTTTGAAGCTTAAATTTCAAGAATGAGCTAACTAATCTCCAAATCATTCTGGATTAAGATGATTATAATAACAATGCACCCTTCTCTCTCTGGGATAAAAAAAAATGGAGAAAAGTAAAGGATCTAGATAACATAGGAAGTGGGGTATTGAATAGTTGGAAGCAGGCACAAGTCTAGTGAATATCTGCTGAATCTACTGAAAGATATTGTACTGAATTGTAAATTGTAGCTCACTCTTTCAAGTACTTTGAGTAAGATTACTCCCTCCTTTATTCCTTTGTTGCCTTAATTTCACATTTACTACATGCTTCTACTATTTAACTAGGAAAGAAAACCCTAGATAAAAGAAAGAAAATCTTGGTTATTCCCCAACTTCTCATTTTAATAGAAAAAGCAATTGAGAGCAGATTTTTATTAACATCATAGGATTTTAAGAAGAGGATGATTAGATATAATCTAGCCCAACACTCTTTTTTAAAAATATATTTTTATTCTGAACTTAAATACTGATTAAAATGAACATTTCTATATTCCAAATAAAGCAGACAATAAGGAATTACTTAAACTGTCACTCTCATACATATAGCTTGCTTTCCTTTTTAAGTATATAATAAATTCAATATATTACTTTCAAACCCATCCTGCTTAACTTGATTTCTTTCTGAACTTCCTTCTGCTTGCTTCTCTGCATTTTACAAAATGTTTCTATGACCCTTTCTTTGCTTTCTTTTTTTCTTCTTGTCCTTTTCTTCTTCTTGAAAATCTATTTCTATTCCCTTTACCCTCTCCAAAAAATTCCTTCCTTTCACTGAAAAAAAAAAAAAAAAAAAAAAAGCAAAACCAAAATCCTTGTAACAATATGGGCAGACAAACAAAACAAATCCATCTTTGGCCAGATGCAAAAGTATTTGTTTCCATCTGTACTTTAAGAACATAATTTCTCCCATAGCATGATTATCAAATCCCCTAGAATCATGTGTTTTTATTTCCTTTATAAAATTTCAGAATTCCAATCTCCTCGTTTTACAGATGAAAAAACTGAAGTGCCTGGAAGTTAAGTGATTTGTCCAAAATAATAGAGGTATTAATCATGAGAAGTAGCCATACTGGCTACTTCTCCTTTGAAGATGGGATATAAATCCACTTCCCTTTATTACAAATTCACTGCTCTTTCCTTCTATAGCTTTTCTGTTTTAGCTATGGACCAGATAATATTATACTATCTCGGAAATTGAAGATATACAATTAGCCATCTTTTCAAAATAATACAGTTAAATTGCTCTGTTGAAATGTGCCTGTCCTCTGCATCAGAACAATTGACTTGTTATGTCTTCTATTCCTCTCACCCAGGCTACTGATGCTGTCTTTCCTTGATATAACCTTCAAAGGATATACTGTTATCATACTGTTAGTATAGAAAAGGCTGTTGCTGTCCAGCTGTCCTGTGTTTGGGATATAAAAACAAGGCACCAAATTAATTGTGGAAATCAGAAGGTGAAATGAAAACTTTTTCAGCTTTTTTTTTCAGTTTTATATAAACTCCTTCATACCCAGCAAGAAGTCAAAAATGCCAAAATAAGAGAGTACATGTTTCACTTTCTCCATTATTTTCTAATCTACATTCACAAAGAAAAAAAATAATAAGTAAAACACAAAAAGAAGACACATCAAATCTAATAAACCATTTATTGTAGATTTGTACATTTGGACCTACTGATTTCATATTTAAGTTATTAATGTACTTTTGCTCTCATCAGAAATGGAATCAAGGCAATCGATGTTGTCTTACGGGAAGTTAAGATACTGAAATTCTGAATAAAATCAGATTTTTCTTACAGAGATCACAGCTTCTTTTTGACTACAAATCAAAGAAAATCTGTGAACTTTCTTATGGTCTGAAAGAATCTTAGGTGAAATCTGTCTGCATCTAAGTTAATTGTAAGCTGCTGGGAGCCAAAACTAGTTCTATACCCTAAGTCAGAGTCATTAAATATTTAGTAAGTACCTACTGTGTGTCAGGTACTATGCTACACACTGGGATTATTATGCTAAAACAAGATTATTGCAGTCATTTTAACCTAGGGCACAATAATTAAACCAGAATAAGGAGGGAGATATGATTTCAAATAGAGCCTCAGACAAATTATTAGTTGTGTGACTCTTAGCAAGTCATTTAACCCTATTTGTTTCTCTTCCTTGTCTGTAAAATAGAGACACACCAGAGAAATGGTAAACCATTAAAGTATCTTTGCCAAGAAAACTCTATAGACAATTCCATGGAGTCACAAGGATCAAACACAACTGAATATTGTTGTTTATCCTTCATTCTAAAAGAAGACCATGACATCAGGGAGGTGGTGCCATGACATGAAAATAAATTGGATTTAAGTGAGTAAGGGCTGTGCAAGCTCATCTGTCTCACTTTCCCCTCCAGAGCCATCTGGGAACAGTGGCCGGATAAAGATCTGAACAACCAAAATGACCTTGGATGCAAGGGAAGATCTTGGCTTTAGCTTAAGCTAAGGTCTTTGGTCATTGTTCAGGTCCTAATTGACTCAGAGTGAATGTAAATAATAATTATTTCTGTTTTGGTCAAAAATTCTGAGTGTCTTTCCCTTCCAGATATATAGAGATATTTACTTAGATTTTTTTTGACTAGGTTAAAGAGACCTTTCTTTGGCTCAGTTGCTACCCACCCTTACTCACTGAATGGATGTGACCCCAGTCAAACCAAAACATGTGGAAGACTTTAGCTTAAAAAGGCCAAGGTCTTCCATTACAACTAAATGACTGAACAACAATAAAAATGGTTTAGAAATCAGCATTCTACTCTTTGGACGTATCAATCACTTATAGTTTTTTTAAATAAAACTTGGGCATCTTTTTATATTAATTTTATTTCCTCTGTATTCTTTTACACTTCTCTCATAGAGGGCCAAATCTAAGGATATTTTTTAAAAGATGAAGAATAAATGAAAAAAATTCAACAGTCAATGTTTTTAAAATGATGCAGTGCTTCTTATGTATGAACTGCTTCATACATACATACATACATACCACTTCTGCAAAAGAAATGGATGAAATGACTTCTCAGATCTTTTCAGTGAAGCCAGGCTTATTCTTTAAAATTTTTCACATTCATCACTGACTGTTTTTTTGGTTTACATTGTATATCTTGTTTTCCTTATTATGCTTACTTGGCTTTACATCAGTCCTTGTAAATTTTTTTATGTTTCTCTGTATTCATTATATTTATGGTTTCTTATGACATAGTAATATTCCATTACTTTTATGCTATCTTATAATATTACATGTATGCTACATAAATGTTTTTGTTTAACCATTGTACAATTAATGTGCATTGTCTTTTTTGCCTGTTCTTTGCTACCACAAAGTACTGATATAAATGTTTGGATGTATATGGACTCGTTCCCTATTCTTTCCTGTGCTTTTGTGGTTGCCATACACTTCAAATGCAGAAATGGTTGTCGTGAGCAAACTATTCTGGTAAAAGAGACTAACAATCTCTTCACGGGAATAGCCACATAGAAATTTTAAAGGTCCAAACCCTTCTCCTGAAAAGTTACTGTGGGCAATGTGATTGAAAGTGTTACTTTTGTCATTCAAAATTTATTTACTGTGGGGCTGTTCTGGATCAAGTCTGTGCATATAACTGCTTCTCCACTCAAATTGTGATCTTGAAGTTTTACCAACTGGACAATATTAAGCCCATTTAATATTTGGATGGGAAATCTCCAATGAAAAAAACAAATTACTTCAGGAATAATGCTAGTAGTTCAGTATACCTTCCTTATTCAACAATTGTAGCATCTGCTCTGGCAGTACCTCCTGGAATATTCCCTTCCTAGAACCTAGTTGGCAACATAATAAATTTCATTGGCTAGCTTTCAAATTTTATATTGAACTCTCCCTGTTCTGTCTTCTGTATCTTTACCTCATTCCTATTATTAAATGTCATTCTCCCTTAGGATGAATATCTACTCTTTAATATTTATTCCTTGATTCATTCTTTAGGTATATGGTCAGAATATTTCGTAGTGATAACAGAAAAGATGCCTGTTTGACATCCTGGTTAAATTTCATCCTGGTTAAATTTCATCTTAGGTGTTTTGTTGTATTTCACTTACATAAAATTCTCTCGTTACTTTTATTGTAGAAGGTGTTACTGTACACCCCACACTTCTAAGTAGTATTTCCATTTTTGGTTTCAAAATGATTGCCAGGTGTACCTCTCTTGTTTCTCCTCTAATTTTCCCTGCTTCTGCCCTTCCAGAGAACCTATGGAATGGGGAAAGGGATACATGGCACCATGTAATTCAATAATTCAGTAAGACCTGCAAAGTGAGCAAGGTAAATCCTTAAGCAATAAGAAAAGGTAAGAAAGAAATATTATTAATTACCTTACAGAAGGAGATAGTCAAATAAATAGCTACAAATTGAAACATTCCTCCCTCCTGAGAAACAAAGTGATTTTAAAGAACAGAAATGGCATAATGACCCAATATTAAGTCTTTACTTCCCTTAGTCACCTATGATATTTTTCCCTCTTTCCCTACTACCTTTCCCCATTAGAATCAGATTTAGCATTGTCACTCATTACAATTAGGTAGATAATCTCCAAAAGGCATGTATGAATACTTGTCCAAAGCTTTGACTCTACCATGTCCCTCTTTTCATGGTATTTATTATTTCACCCACAACATGGAGATAACTTCAAACCTACAATTTAAAATTTGAAAGATCTGTGGATTTATTGATATTGAATGGTTTTTATTATGATTGTAATGATAAGGAAGACAATGATAATATGAAGAACTGAAAAATCAACCATGTCTTTAAAATGCAGATATGGGACAAGAACATTTTTAATAAATAACTGTTCACTAGTAATCATAAAAATGAAGACTTCAGATGTCACTTACTCCAACTCTTTATTTTAGAAGTGAGGAAACTAAAGTTCAGAAAGGATGTCACTTACCTAAGATTACAGAGGTAGAATGGAACAAAGCCATGCCCATATCCTCTAACCCAAAGTCTGATGTTCTTCCTACTGTACCATGTTGCAAAAGAGATTCTTGTTTAAGTATAAGTTATGCCATAGAGTCTCTGAAGTCCCTTTTACTACCTTTAGAATTGTTATTATTGTACATATATATATTTCAATGACTTCATAAAATAAAATTGTCACATACAATATTGAAGGAATTATAATTTCTTTCATCAACCTGGACCTTCTTCCACCAGATGACATTAACTATGTCTTCTTTTCCTTTGCATTTATCCATGTTCTTCTATAAAACTTGTATATATACTCAAAGTGGAAGAAGCCATTCTCTAATTCTTTTAAAATTATATGGATTCTACTATAATAGTAGGTCTCTTCAATTCTTATCTCTCTCCCTGATTACATGACTAGGCTACCTCCTTTTTATTTATAAACATATATTTATATAATCTACAAAAAAAAATTTAAATGCAGGAGCTGGCACAAAAGGCTGAATATGAAATTATAGTTTTAAAATGTCTATCAGGAAGTCTATAACTTAATACTTATTGAATTAGCATAATGCCCAATGGGACCCTGAAAGATTAGTGAGATTGGTTGTTTTCATAATATGAAAGTATACTTTAAAATTCTAACTCCTAATGAAAAGACACAATGATTAAATTTTGTAGTCTAAGAAAATATGTCTTTAAAATGGAAACCAGGCCAAAAGACAAGCTATCTTTGGAATAAGGAAATCCAACACCTCTCAAACACCAGTCTACCCGAGATTTATATTAGTAGAGCAGTTTTTTGATACATGTGCATGGAACATGAGAACCCATGGAGATTGTGGCTGAGAATTTGGTTACTGTAAGAACAAGCTTCACATTTTGATACCTTTGTATTCATCACAAAAACATATAATAACAAAAACCTACATTATAAGAACCTGAGAATTAGAAAATGGAATGTGAGGGTATCCAGTAATGAAGAGATCAGGTCCCCCTATAGATCAAGTCACATAGTACTTGTTGATATCCCAACATCATGCCTTTCAGTAGCTGGGGAGCTTTGCACATATTGTATACTTTTCAAAAAGGAAATGGATAAAATTCCAGATACCAGAGCTTCTAAATATTAGTTTTCAACAATTTTGTTTTCATGCTGCTAACCTGCTATCCACATGGTATTGTTTTAAGTATTTTCTACATTGCATGCTTATGTATCCTCTCAGAGATGAGACATAGATAGGTAGATGTGTGTGTATACACACACACACATATATATATACACACACATATATAAATACACACATATATATGTATATACAAACACACACATATATATGTATACATGCACATATATAATATATGAAGAACAATGGAGGTTTTAATTTTGGGCAGAATATATATATTCTGTTAACTCTATTCCTTGAGTAATGGATTTAACCAAAGTTTAATGCATCATGTGAGGCCCAAAATTAAAACCTCCATTGTTCTTCATGTTTTACTTTAAGCATTCATTAGAATCCTTAATTATTACTATGCTACACCAATATGCAAATGGATTTGGACTTAAAACTCCAATTTTCGGCAGTCCAAGGTAAAAAATAAATTACAATTTCCTGAACTTCCACTTGCAAAACAGTCTAGATCTAGTGCATTTCATGTCTATCTTCCTTTTTGTAGACAATGTCTCATTAAGAACAAGATAGCTTAGGTAGCTAAAAGATATAAAATTATCTATGAATTTAGAGATTGTCTCTATCACTAAATCTATTTCCTGGACTTCCCTTCCTCCATACAACCCCCATTCTATTACAGGGGATATATGGCCAAAAAATCATTCAAGAATAGTGGTTTTAATTGACTATGAATTCAATGAATCAAAGGTGTGTTATGGTTGTTCAAAAAGTATGTGTCTTTAAGTTGCATTAATAGAAATATAGTCAACAGAGCAGGGAATATTATGATCCTACTGTATTCTATGCTAATTAGACTATACCTGGAGATTGAGGATCAATTCTAGGTGCCATATTTTTAGATTTCTTGACAAACTGAACTGTCTGCAGAAAAGAAGGAAGAAAGAAAGAAGGGAGAAAAAAGAAAGGAAGGAAGGAAGGGGAAAATGTGCTAAATTAAAAGGACTAATTGGAAGATTAGTTTGAAGATGAGAAACGGTAGAGTAGGGATGGAAAGGGCAGAACTAGTACCAGAGGCTCTAAAGTTATAAAAGCAGATTTGGGGCTCAATGTAAAGAATGGTATCCTTATAATTAGAACCATACAAAATGGAATGTACCTCCTTTCTGAAATAGGGAACTCTTCTTCTTTGATATTCATGCAATGCCTGTCTAATGACCTACTTTGACATAATATAAAAGGAATTTATTTATCAAATAAAGGCCTACATAATTTCTTACCTTTTCCATATCTGTGCTTCTCCAGCCTTAATGAAAGTCTACAAAACACTTAAACTATCTTGAATAACCAGAGCTCCTGAGAGTTTTGTTTCTATTAACATAAAACCGAATTTCAGTTGTCAATATTTCAAGTATCTCTGGTTTCCTTTTTAGGCGCACTCATTCTATCAATGTAGATCATAAAACTTATTGTTTTAGTAGTATGTCTTTGTGGGTAATTGTAGTTTTAAAAAAAATTAAACCAATAACAAATCACTTCCTGGTGGCTAGTCATTTGGTGATGACCTTCTGTAACCTCCAGACAAAAAACACATAGTTCACCACCATTCCTGTGGTTGAAGTTATTCCATCTTGCTGAAGTGTGATTAAGCTTCTATTCCTCCAGCACAGATCCAGAGTTCCAGTAATCATGTGTGGATTCCCAGCTAACTATTCTAAAGTGCTGAATAGGGAATCTGTTTTATAACAATAAGAAACTTCCACAGGGCTTTTATTAGGCAAATGAGATTGCTAAATGATTCATTAAACTTTGGTTAAATCCATTACTCAAGGGATAGAGTTAACAGAAAACCTTTTTGGTTTACTCCTTTTATGTTGAAAAACTTTCTATGATATATGAATCTACTTTGCCACTTTAACTATAAATTTCTGATTGTAATTTAATCTTTGGTGATTGAAAAGTTTATTATCCCTCAATATTATAATTAGAACACTGAAGATTTAGAATTTAGAAAGTGTAAGAAAGTGCACTTTGAACCCCTCTAAAATTACTTGAAACCTGTTTTCTTGTCATTTGCCTCTTTTTTCCTAAAAGTTAAGTGAATGCCCCTATACTGAAGGGTTCTAGATAGTGACATCTGGATTTATAGTTTTTATTTAAACTGCTCAGAGTATAGAAGAGAACACATAGTTTTTCCCTTAGGTTTAAAGACAAAATGGAAACATTGGCTGAACAATTGTTCAAAAAATAAATCATGGTTCTTGTATTGGAAACAGAATTTATTCTTGTGGCCAATCATGCTTTAATGCTGTTGTGTTATTATACATTTTAATTCTACCTTGAGGTGTGATAGAGAAAACATGTAAACTGCAAGAATAAAAAGCTAAATATGTGTCAGGAACACATCCGGGACACTTGGAGCACTACCCACTGAAAACATCCATGGGGCATCAGTTCAGACATCTGTTGAGAGTTACTTCCACATGTCTAGTGCTTGGGTTTCAAAAGCACTTTTAATGGAGTAACAATTGTGTCCTGAAGGAACATTTATTTTACAAATACTAGATAACTCCAATGCCTTAAGAGATACTTGAATTGGAGAAGTAATACTAAAAAGCTTTAGGCAAATAACTACAAATATTAAAGTATAAATCAGTTTTAATGGAACAATAATTGTGTCTTGAAGGAACATTTATTTTTCAAATATTGGATAACCCCAATGCTTTAAAAGATATTTGATTTAAGGCAATAATATTGAAAAGCTCCAGGCAAGTAACTTTAAATATGAAAATATCTTTGCTAGAGAAATAAAGTATTTCCTTAATATATGACACTTATTAAAATTACATAATCTGTCATTTACATAGCCAGATAAAATGACATTGTATCTATTATTGATATTATGTAGTTCAGTTGTGTCACATTCTTTGTGACCCTGAGGACCCTGGTATACCAATACTATCAATGGGTTTTTCTTGGCAAAGACCCTGGAGTGATTTGCTGTTTCCTTTTCCAGTGGATTGAGACATCTAGAGGTTAAAGTGTCTGAGCCTGGTTCTGAATTCCCATCTTTCAGATTCTGACCCCAGCACTATCCACTGAGTCACCCAGCTGCCTCGCCTAACAAAATAATGTCATTAAATTCAAGAGAATGTGGTTAGGATATTTTATTTTCAAAATCTGAAATAAGGTTTCTATCTTGCTTGGGATTTTAAAGAAAGAAATCCAGTTAATAATTGAGCAACTAGTACAGTTTTTCCAAAAAATTATGCTTGTCCATTCTCTACAGACTAAAGACTATACATGTCCAGAACTGAACTCATTCTCGTTCCCCTTAAACCCTCCCTGTCTCCATACTTTCCTGTTCCTCTCACACCATGTTCTCAGGCCATCAGACTCACAACCTAGGCATCATCCTCCAAACCTCACTCTGTCTTATCCCCCTTTCCATATCCAATTTATTGCCTAGGTCTATTTTCATTTTTGCAACATCTCTTGAATATCTCCCCTTCTCCCCACTGATACTCTACCACCCTAGTGCAGGCCATCATCATCTCATACTCAGACTATTGAAATAGCCAGTTTAGGAGTTGGGAGTGGGAGGGTTGTCTGTTTCAAGTCTCTTCCCACTCCAGTCCATCCTCCATGCAGATACCAAAGTGATTTTCCTAAATCACAGGTAAGACCAGATTACCCTTCACTCCCACTCAATAAACACCAATGGCTCCCTATCACTTCCAGGATCAAATATAAAATTCCCCATTTGGCCTAAACATTCAAATCCAACTCTCCAGTCTTCTCATTCCTTACTCCTCACAACATTCTGTTCAGTCCAGGGATACCAGCCTCCTGGCTGACACTCCATCTCTCAGCTCCAGCATTTTCTCTGACTGTCCCCCATGCTTGGAAGGTTGTCTTTCTCCATCTCTGCTTCCTGACTTCTTAGTTTTCTTTTAAGTCTTCACTAAAAATTCATCTTCCAAAAGAAGTTTTAATTCTAATGTTTTCCCTTTTAAAATTATTTCCTATTTATCCCTTCTATAGCTTGTTTGTATCCATTAATTTGTTTATCTTCCCCATTAGATTGTGAACTCCTTTAAGTTTGGGATTACATTGTGTCTCTTTTTTCTATTTGCCAAGTACTTAGCATGGTGCCTGGCACATAGCAGGTGCTTAATAAATGCTTATTGACAGAATTAATTTTAACCCTGAATCTCATCCTTGCTTATACTCATGTTTCTGATAAAGATTTGTCTTTTTTCCTTCTACACTAGTGTATTTTTTTTCCTCTTTGAAGAAATTTCATGGAATATTCTTATGAAAAGAAAGATGCCTCTTAGTTTTGTTCATTTCAAGGGAAGGATGTTTATTTTAATTTGCGTGGTCTTGAATTTTCTTTCTAGCTCTCAAAGACTCCAGTAAGAAATCCATAAACAGCGACTGGAAGATTGAACTTCCTGGTGAATTTCAGATCGCAGGCACTACTGTCCGCTATGTCAGAAGGGGTCTGTGGGAGAAAATATCTGCCAAGGGACCAACTAAAATACCATTGCATCTGATGGTAACTTCATATCCTGTTTTACATTTGTCAATATGGTCCAAGGGGATGGAGAAGGGAGGTGAGATGTCTTAACAGTTTATTCCTTTCGTAGTAACCTGGAAGAAAGAGATTTTCCTTGATGTTTTACAAGGGTAAGGAAGTGGTATTGGATGCTCAGACAAATTTTATAATTGCCTTTCATCTCCTCTATACAAGACACTAAAACACAGGTCATAGGATTCTCCTCCCTTTCTAAAGCCAAGTGTATATCTCCTCTTCAAGAGCATTCCCATTATCTTTTAAAGCAACCCCATGCCTGTTGAACAGTGATTATCAACTATTGAAAAATGAACTGATAAAAAGAATATGCTTTAAGTTATACATTTTTGTGTTATATGATCATAATTATAGATCTTACTATCAACTAATTAATTCATGTTGAAAACTACCTTTTTTAAAAATGAAAAGTTGCATTTTTTCCTCCAAATAGCATTACTTTGAATTTTAAGATTTAGGTTGCATATTTTATTCTTCATTCCCTAGGTGTCCTTGAACAACTCATGCTTTCCCTAAAGAAAGGCTAATGTTTTTCTTATTTTAAGTGGAAATAGTAGTATAATAATGTTTGAGGTGATGTCAAAAGAATACCTGATTCTCCACAGTGAAAGCACATATTTTATCCACAATAAATGATGATCTTAAAAAAAAAAAAGATGCCCCTTCCTCTCTACTCCTGCTCAGATAAGGGAGCCATCTTTCTCAATATCTTGTGTTGGTATTTAATGATTCTTATAGTGGGCAAGTCCTTATGGCTAACTTGCACCAGTATAATTCAGTAATTATGTCCTCAATAAATATGAAGAATAATGCTTGTATTTTATCACAGAAGTCTTTATCCTAAATTTTGTGCATTTGGGAAAAGGTAACATTAAAGTTTAGATGACCTTATCAAAGAATTTGACTCGTTCCTAATACGGTTTCTCAATTAAACTGACTTTTGTCTTTATTATTATTATTATTTCATACACAGAGCTTTATTCCAGCACAGTGCTTTTCCCCTTACATTTGCCATATTTAAATCTGATAAAAGACTCAATTTGTGTGTCTGTATGTGTGTATTATTCAGTTGATTTTACCCCTTAGCACTAAATATAATCTAGTGGATTACTTAGACATCATTATTCAAGTGTCTTTTTAGACACATTTTTAACTTCACTAAAGAAAGAAAATCATGAGGGTTTTTAAACTGTAAATTGATTTGTTATTCTTTTTTTAATTTTTCCTTTCCTACTGTGTCTTTATTAAGTTTGGGTTTAGATACAGTTTCATTTACTATAATCAACTACTCTGAAATATTGCTGATACAATACATGGCCTGTTTGTTCCTTCAAACCCACTCCTATGCATAAGCTGAAGTCTTATGACCCCAATTTTTTTTACCTGATCCTTTTCAGCCACAAGGTTATTTTGCATTACAATGTTCTAAAAGCAGCTTCTTCCTGGAGAAATTAGTTCCTTTTTTCTAAATAAGTAATCAACAAGGTCTAAAAGAAGACACAAAGACAACAATATACATCCTATTAATAATCATCCACAATTTGCATGTTAATTTACTTATTTTAGCAAATAGCAATAATATGGGTGAATTCTCCCTTTTCTACTTTATTTTATAAAGTACCTAGTTGAATTTTTCAAAGAAAATATGCCGCCTGAATTAACTTGGACAGTAATAAATAATACTCATTCAAAACATTTTTCATAGTTAAAGCTCTTCCTCTAAATTTAGTATTAATCTTTTTTTTCTTGAAATTGGATGTTGTTTTAAATGTTTATATATAAAAATGAAGGGGATGGTAACTCTCTCCCCCAAAATAGAAAACTTGTCCTAACATTAAGGGAGTAGCCTGTATTAAGAGAGCCAGAAGCATCCGGGAATCCTTGGTGACCTGCATTTGAAACCAATTATATATACACACACACAAAAATTATACATGGCTACAAAATTGCATGAAATTGGTTTCATATGGACTCTTGATTCACTGGTCTAATGTTCATACTGAGATAATAAAGATCTCTTTTTAGGAGTAGTTTTAAAATGCTTGAGGCATTTCTCCAATTGCATTACTATAAGTATATTTCTTGGATAAATGGATGTTTAGTTAGTTAGTTTTGCTCTACACCTCCCCCTGGCAGTCTACAACAAGCCAAGCATTTCCCAAGTTGGGTGATATCTTGGACCTGCTGAATTCCTTTGTCTAATACAACACATTGCTAACACCTTGACTGCCTTAAATAAAATTAGGGTGGGCTTTAGCAGTCTCTGCTGTTATCCAATGCTGGGCATGTAGTCATAGACCTCCCAGCTCTAAAATGAGATTAATAACTGCCTGGCTTTAGAAAATTGAATAACTCTTCCAAACTCAAAGTAAAGACATCCTCTTCCTAGCCAGGTTGCTTTATGCTTTCCACAATAGATGCTATTTTATAGAAAGGTACTTCAGATATAAATAGGTCAAACACCTGTTTTCTTTCATTACTTATTGAAGAAAATGAACAAACTCTTTTCATGTTGGTTACTCTGGAAAACAGATCTGAAATAGATTCAGCTGTATTCAAACTCTCCTTCAAAATGTTTGTGATCCCTTTAGTGAGAAAATGAAGTTAAAGCAACTTAAATATATTTATCTACAATAACCCACTGATAAACATATTCCATTGGTAAAAGTGCATCCCTGGAATATAGAATACAGAGGAGATATCTAAAACACATTTTCCCCAGTCTAATAGTGAAGGTCAGTAATGACAGTTTTATGGCTCACTCAAGCCAATTTGTTACCAGGGTTCTATGGTGATTTTTTTGTACAACACTTTGGTTATCTTTCATTAACAGAAGATTAGTAGACATCAACAATTTCAGTGAATATTTACTAAACTTCTACTTGTGTAAGGCACTGTTAAGTCACTGAGAAGAGATACAAAATTGAATTAAGATATAATCCTGCCCTCATGAAGTTTATTTAGTTTAATAAGAGAATATGTCACTTGAAAACACCTCACCAAAAAATAATAGAACAAAATTTAAGTGCTTTGGGAAGGTCCAGCCAAAGTTCTATGTGAGATCCAAAGCCTTTTTTTAGGACAATATAAGAGTAGGATAGTGGGTTTTATGACATTATAGAAATTACATAGAAATTCTTTCTTTACATGGAAATTCTTATTTTATAAGAAGTGAAAATTGCAACTTCAGCAATACCTGCGCAGTTAAAAATCCATTGCATTTTTTCAGTCTATAAAATCAGTTTCACAGGTGAAATGGGCAATTATTTAACTAGGTTTGGCCAACTAGCTATTAGTAGGTAATTAATGCTGAAAGAGATTTTTAACTGAACAATCATATTAACATATATCACCCTCTCCAGTTGAAAATAATGGAAATCCATGATGGTGATTAAATACCTTAATAAGCATGTGGATGCCAGGAAAAAAAAAAAGTGGAGTGGCTTCAGTTGGGCAGTGGAGAAGTTTAAAAGTTGTCTTGCTATCCCAGGGTGCAAGTAGGTTTGCTTTTGCTACCAAATATACTAGTATTCTTGCTGAGGAATTCTGGACTAAAATAGTGAGTTCTTCTTATTTAGTCCATCAGAGAAATACTGGTTGGAGAATCAAAAATGGTATTGCATGGTTTACACATCAAGCAGTCTGTGGACTGAGTGTACATCACAATGGACTTTTCTTTTGCTGATGATCTAGGTTTTGCTATTTCATGATCAAAATTATGGGATTCATTATGAATATACCGTTCCCGTAAACTATACTGCAGAAATTCAGAGTGAACCTGAAAAGCTACAGGATTCTTTATACATCTGGACTCATAGCGGTTGGGAAGGATGCAGTGTGCAGTGTGGTGGAGGTAAGCTGCTGGGGAATGGCTATGATTGTTTGGCTTTAGGTTTTACAAAGGGCAGGAGGGGAAAAACAGTGAGTGCAATGAACAAAGCTGCCAGAGTACAAATGCTATGGTGAGGGCTATGCTATGGAAATCTATATTGCCATGGAAAATGAATCGTTTTTCACTGAATATAAAAATGATCAGAAGCAAGTCTGAAAATCACTACTTAAAGATCCTTTGGCAGATATTCTAACAGGAATACTTCATCAGGTCATCATCACCCAATTTTAGTTTTTGCCAGTGACTGTAGACCTTTTTAACACAGTTCTTGAAATGTAATTGGTTTGCTGAATTGGCCTGTCATGACTGTGCAAAGGGTTAGTCTCATATGACAGTGTTCAAGTCACCTATGTGCTGTTATCAGAGGGGTGCCAGAAAGCATTCCTTCCCTCTGCTAGTTGGCCACAATATCTGAAATTTGCATTTAGTTATTCTTTCATAGAGGAAAGAATGCCTTTTAAACTTAGGGCTTCAAAGAAGCTATTGAAGTGCCATCATTATCTGAGAGAAATCACAGAATTATGGAATTTAGAATTTGAACAGACCCTGAAGATTATCTGATAGACCTACACATTTTACAGAGTAGTAAACTGAGACCTAGATAAAAGTGAATCACCCAGGATATTCTGACTCTTACGCTGCTTTTTCATCCATTAGTCACTCAGTTCTTCAGAATGACAGCACATCAAGGATCTCATGGAATTAGTATAAGATATGATTTTTTTTCCAAGGGTGCCTAAAGCACTCCCTCAGAAGGTAGGGTAACAAAGCACAGCAAGCCTTTGTCCTAGGCATTGAGACACTAATTTGAGGGTAGGCATTTGGACACAAAAAGGAATAAAGAAGAAGGTGCCAAAAGGACATTTGGGAGTACAGAAAAGAAACTTATTCTTCATTTTTTGCCAATGGTCAATCCTGAGTGTGTTGCTATATTTAAAAGAAATTGCCTCTGGCCCTGTACATAAAATGGGAAAATTTTATGGACAAATGAAGGCTGTTTGAAATTCATGATCTAGATTTCACTCTATTCTTTTAATCAGAAGATTCAAATTACTTGTTCTTGCTCTCCCATTTATAACCTTTTCCTTTAACTTGAGAAAAAATGTTTATTATCAGATATTTTTACTCTGTATTTCATTTCTCAAAAGCTTTATTTTAAACAAAACTGATTTTTTTTCTTTTTTTCAACCAAATGATACTTTCCCCAGTCTCTCCTATAAATCTAATAGTCTAATCTCCTAAGCGAGATTTTTAAAGTTTTAAATTTTAAATTCTTTTAGCTTTGGAAAGGCATATTCAGGTTTTCATCTTGTATATGGTCCTAATGTATATATCAAAACTATATCAAGACTTTGCAGGCACCCTATATTTTTAGCTACCTATCCTGCCTCACCTGTGCTACCTATAAGTCATAATGAAAAATTTTTATCTACAGTAGATTCCATGAAAAGGTAGGATTTGAATGTTCAAGAGGAATAGATTGAATTTGCTAGACATCAAGCACATGCAGAATTGGTTTATGTTGTTGCCACATTCCATTATTTATTGTTAGGATTCAAAAATTTTCTCCTAGATACAGCCCAAATAAGATTCTATCAAGTACTGCTGCAAGGACCAAAGTAGAGAAATCTTTTCCACTAAGACAGTTAATAAGATCTATAATAAAGAGTTGTCAAGTGGGATGTGCTAGTAGATGTCATTGGCAGCATTTTTTTCACAACAAGATGTCTATAATGCTGAACTTAGTCCCCTCTAAGCTTCAGTTTCCTCAAAAATGTCTGTAGTTCCTACCCCACAGGCTTGTTCTGAGGCTCAAATGAGCTAAAAAAATATAAGATGCTTGGCTAACTTTAAGGCATTCTGTAAATAGTTGTTACTATTAATTATTATTCCAGATTCTAAAGGCTTCATGAAGGCTTATTTGAGCCTTGCTAGAATACATAGTTCTTTCTAATGTATAAATCTGTACATGGCATATAATCCTTTAGGAAAACCTGTGTTTTATGCTATCACTCAAAAGGCTATTGAATAGGGTGGCAAGTTCTTATCTCAATGCTGGACAAGTAGCCTCTGTTCTCCAAGGTCCTCTTACCCTCTTGTCATGATAGGACAATGAATGGGATAGGGGGAGGTCCAGTAAGAATAGGCCATGGGGAAGGTTAAAAGGAAAGGGACCTTTTCTCATCTGAAAAGATACACAGAAAATAATGACTAACCATTAGAAAGATTACAAAATATCAAATATTTGTCTTAGTTTCTTCCCCATTTCCTTTTCTTTCTTGTTTCATGCTTCCGGGAGCCTTCTTTCTCTTCCCCTTCAAGTGCCCTTGCCTTTAATTCTCCTTCAGGTAGCAAAGTTTCTCACCAGCATATCACAAATCCCCTAGTGCTCTGTATGCTAAAATAATTTTTCAGTACATTTTTCTCCTCCCTTTAAAACTCCTTTTTTTCCTCACTAAATTTGAGATCTGTGACATATTGGCTCAATTCAACATAGACCATAAAATTGAAATAATCAGAGATCATTGAAGTACTTAATCTCTCTGTGCCTCAGTTTCTCCACCCTTGAAATGAACAAAATAATATTTCACTTTGGTTTTGAAGAAAAAATTGTATATTCAGTCACTATGTAAATCTGAACTTTTGTAATTTTTTATTCCACCCTATTTTACACCAACCACCAAAAAGCTAAATGATTTGCCTAAGGTAAGTTAGTAAAAAATGGAATTTGTGATAGTATTTTCACTTCATCCCTCCCAGAATATTTTTAACCAGCAAAATTTCTAATTGATGGGATTTTTGGCAAGCACAGTTGGGGAAATAGCACAGAATAGGTAGGGAGACGCATGTCCTGGAACTATAGAAAGAGACTCACTCATGTTGATCTATATCTTACCACTGGATCCAGATGATTCTGGAGGGAAAAGTGAGGCAGGTGACCTTGCATAGCCCATCCTCACTTAAATTCAACTCACTTACATGTCAGAACATCACCTCTCTGATGTCATGGTCCTCTTTGAGAATGAAGGACAAAACAGTAACAACCCCAGCAACTTACTACTCCAAACAGAGGACAACAGTATTAGAAAAGCATTTTAATGGGTCTAACTTACTACGATATGAATAACTGATAGCTCTGTTTCCCCTTAACTAACCCAGGAGAGTTGGGCTTCCTAATAGTAGGTGGGTGGTTCAGTAAATAGAGTATTGAATGTGAAATCAAGACCTGAGCTCAAATCCGTACTCAGACACTTAAAATGTTTGTGACAAGGTCACAAAGAAGGTCACTTAACCTATATTTACTTCAGTTTCCTCATCCATAAAACGGGAGTAGTAGCACCTACCTCCCAGGGTTGTTATGAGGATCACATGAGATATTTGTAAAGTTCTTTGTAAACCTTAAGGCACTATATAAATGCTAGCTGTTATTACTATTACTATTACCATAACTCAAAATGATAGGATTCCACATTGTTAAGGAGATTTTTTTTAAATAATGGAATTTTTGGACATTACTTAATCATACTGCTCAACAGTTCTACCTTTTATTTAAGGGTGACTCTCAGAGGAGAGGAAGAAACATCTTAGTGATATTTTCTTCTCCTGCACATCACCCTTCTCTCCTCTAGCACTGAAGAGCTGGCTCTTATTATGCTTCTCCTTTCTCAATCAATTTCAAATCTGTTAACTTGAGGTCCAGCTTCTCTCAGTTAAATCATTGATTGTCACTGAAGGGGATAGCTCCATTGAAAAGGAAAAGTATCAGACGTTTTCATTATCCTCCCTACCCTTCCAAAATTAAGGAGAGTTCATAGCTGTCATGCTCATAGCTTTCTAAACAGTAAAAGTGTCCTCTGGAGAAGAAATATATCACTCTGCACTCTTCATAGAGGTATCAACTCTTAGTTGATTACTAGAACTACATCTCTACCTCTGTAACTCTGTGTAAGCTCCTGATATGTTGTTTATCTAGGAAATGGATAGCACCCAACTAAGTGATCTTGCTTCCCAGTCCCTACTTCCTCAGGAGACTATATGTCCAATGGGTTTACCTTTTTGGAGCTGGTATGGAATGGAAAAAGTTGAACTATTAATATAAGTGATCTTTCCCTAAGCTAACAACTAAATTGGGTGTATATGTAGTCTTCATGGCTTATTTTGCATAAAGCATGGTACAAAAAGGACCAAGAAAGGAAATCAGGAATTCACTTCTATCTCTATTGCTGATATGTTTTGTGATTTGGGTCAAATTATTGACTTGACTTTTCTTGTCTGTAAAATGAGATTTTTTTTAAAAAAAAAATCATCTGTGATCCTATGATCGTCATTTAAAATACTTAAAATGCATATTTTGAACTTTTATCATCAGCTTGTATGTAGGTAGTGATAGTGTTAAATGAATAGGTATCTATGTTCTTGTCCTTTTGACCATTTTTCATGGTTTAGTTATGATTGGCTGAATAGTTCTCCAGTTGTCTGAGCATGATACAAAAGATAATTGGGAAACCTTGCAGTTCATTGATATATAAGGAAATACCATACTCTCTACTTCATAGAAAATATATAACAGTAAAGAGGGAAAATACCAAGTTATTGAAACAGCTAAGAAAAGAACATGAGTATTCTGCTTTCCAGTAGCAGCAAGGCATTTTCTTCTTTTTATTAATCTTTTTATTTTCAAAACATATGCATGGATAATTTCAACATTCACCCTTGCAAAACCTTGTATTCCAATTTTTTTTCCCTCTCTTCCTCCCAAGACAGCAAGTAATCCAATATATGTTAAACATGTGCAATTCTTCTATAATATTTCCATAATTGTCATGTTGCACAAGAAAAATCAGCAAAATGGGAAAAAATGAAAAAGAAAACAAAATGCAAGCAAACAACAACAAAAAGAGTGAAAACACTGTTGTGATCCACACTCAGTTCTCATAGTCTTCTCTCTGCATGCAGATGGCTTTCTTCATCAAAAGACCATTAGAACTAGCCTGAATTATCTCATTGTTGAAAAGAGCCACATCCATCAGAATTGATCATCATATAATCTATTCAATGCATTTTCACAAATTTAATATGCCACATAAATTTTGGCCTCATTACTTTATCTTATATACTGTATTACTATATCTTATGTACCATATGACATTAACCAAAAAATTAAAAAAAAAGCTCAAATGTAATTAAATTCAGTTTAATGAAAAATTAAATGAAATTTTGAAAACTCTGAAGTGGAAAAAAAATTAAAATTTAACTTGAATATTCTTCTCTAAATATTAATGGATTTCACATATTGTCCTTACTTAATCAACTTACTTAAGTTTATGATTTATATGGACTTTTTTTAGGTGAACGCAAAACCATTGTGTCTTGCACTAAAATTATTAATAAGACCATGACTCTGGTGAATGACAGTGACTGTCGGCATGTGAGTCGCCCAGAGCCCCAGGTCCGGAGATGCAATTTACATCCCTGCCAGTCAAGGTAAGAAGAAGGCTTTTAAAAAATTTTCTTCCTAACCCCTAATATCTTTCCCATGTTTTTTTTCCTTATTTTCTTAATGGCACTAGTTGAAATTTGAAGGAATAATAAGCACAATTTCATAGATTTAGTTGAAAGAAAAGTGCAGTAAGAATAGAATAGCTGCCCTCTTATTTTATTTCCTTTGTTGCCTAGAATGATTTTCCCATTAGCATTAGGTTAAGTTGAATTTGTGGTCGTCAAGTCAGAATTTCATATTAAGTGTATATTATCTGATAACATTATCTGATAATCTGATTTCTTTTCATTTGAATGCATAGCAGAAGGAGTCACCAAATCAAACCATATTAAGTGAAGTTATCTACATCCTTAATAGTGATCTAAATACAAAAAAAACAGAAGTATCCTGGCACATTTATGCTGTTTTCCCCTTTTTACACCCCCTCATAGAAACTCAAAAAAATAACATGTATGGACATATACTTGGGCCTTTTGAGATCTATACAAATGCAGCATCTGTAGGTTGACATTTGTAATAACTGAAATTGAATCTTAATGTGAATATTATATTATATCCTTAATTATATGATACAGTATATGGATTTTATCTTTGGGATAAAAAGCTAAATTATGCCATTATTTAAAGGTCATCAAAACTTCTGTTCTAAATCCTGAGCCATTGCCCACTTATTTTAAATTAAATTGGATTGAAATGGAGTACCCAAGTCGTGCATCAAGTTTCACTATTTTACATGAGTGAATCAATTAACTCCTTTCCCTCCCTGTTATTTTAAGACTTTCATAATAGTCTGACTGATACTTTATGTAATTTTATAATGATTTAATTTCATATCCTACTCTACAATTTGATGAATGCTTTTTAATTTCACTCTTTAGTGTATTTAATTTCACTATTTAGTGTCATTTTCAGTGTATTGAATTTAGAATGTAGCTGCTTTTGAGCCCTCTATATCTCATATATGCATACCTAGAGTGGAGATTTCACAATCTTATCTTACTCCACCATACCACTTTCTCTCTTAAAAAAGAAGAAACCTGTATTATTGGTTCATTGTGAATTCTTGCTGAAATTCTATTGTAATGTTCAGTGCTATGGGGAAAAAAAAGGTTTATGCGCATGATATATGAGCCCTGCTGTGCTTCACTTAATCACATCAGTCACCCACTAAAAAGTAAAAACAAAACCATATTTATTGAGCCTCTATTGTATACCTAGAACTATGCTAGGAACTGTGAGAAATCCAGATATACAATAAAGGTCTCAGTCTTAAAGGTATATGTCAACCAAAACAACCAGAGGACAATAGAATGCTAAATGTGCAGTCCTGACTCTAAGTGTATTAAGAATTCAGTGAAATAAGAGATCTATATAAACTAGAATAAATAACAGATCATAAGAAATCCTGAAATATTAGAACTAGGAGAGAATTTAAAGATAACTTTGGCCAGGTAAGGGTTCTTAAGCATTTTTGTGTCCTGAACCCTTCTGGAAGTCTGATGAAGCCTATGAACTCCTTAGGCTTTCAAATGATTTTAAATGATGCTTTTAAATGCATAAAATAAAATACATAGGATTACAAGGGAAGTAACTATATAGAAATACAGGTATCAAAATATTTTTCAAAAAACAAGTTTAATATATTTCAGCCAACTGATAAATGAGCAAGAATATACTTCCTTCACTTTACTTCTAGTACAAATATTAATAATTTAACTATGTGTCTGTGAACCTTGGAACTTTGTATAAACTCTAGCTGGAAGAGATATCTCTTAATCCTTTTTCTAATTTTATGAAGCTCCTTTATCGAAATGCATATAAATGAACATAAAGGTAATAAAAAATTAAACTTTAAGGGCTAATTAGACAATTTTGACTGAAAGTACAGGGAAACCTGTATTACCTATAAATATTTCCCTTGAATGTTACAAATAACTCATGTGGAGGCAAGGGACAAGTGTAATCAATCATTTTTGAGAGACAGTGTAGCACATAGTAGAGAATAGGTTGGATTTGGAATCACAAAGACATGAGGCTTTAATGGCCTCTAAACAAATACTGGGTGTGTGTGACCCTGGACAAATCACTACACTTACTGATAAGTTCTCATTGATATAGTCAGCTCTCTAACACTACAGGTTACAGACTAGTTTCCAAGTGCACTGATAGTGTTCCTCAACTGATAAAGTCATATGTCCAGACCAAATCTTATGTTCCTTACATTAAGAATATATTATTTCAGAGGATTTTCAAACATTTGTAATAAAAAAATCAGAGCTGAATGGAAAATTTGATTTTCAAATATAGGACTCTGGAGAAACATAAGGAGGTAATCAGAAAAATGATATCATAAGGAACTTAATAAGATTTATCTTTTTACAAGCCTACATGGGAGTACATTAGAACTTTCTCATTATTATGACAGTTAGAAGGAGTATATATATATATACATATATATATATATATATATATATGTATATATATATATGTATAAGCATACAAAGAGAGAGGAGAGAGAGTGAGAAAGCAAGGGCACAGGGGTGAATTGAATATGAAAGGATAATATCTTTTTTTTAAATTTTATTTGCATAACATGTGTGGGTAATTCTTCAACATTGACCCTTACAAAGCTTTCTGTTACAAATTCCCCCCCCCTACTCCCCTCCCCTAGATGGCAGGATATCCACTACATGTTAATTATGTTAAAATACTTGGCAAATCGAATATATGTATACGTATTTCCAAACTTATCATTGTTGTGCAAGAAAAATCGTATCTACACAAAAGACATATCAGATAAAGGAAACACAATGTAAGCAAACATCAATCAAGAGTATGAGAATGTTATGTTGTGGTCCACATTTCACATCCCTCTCTCTGGGTGTATATGGCTTTCTTCAGTGAACAATTGGAAGTGGTTTGAAACATTTCATTGTTGAAGGGAGCCATGTCCATCAGAATTGATCATCACATAGTATTGTTGTTGGGGTATATAATGATCTCCTGGTTCTGCTCATTTCACTCAGCATCAGTTCATGCAAGTCTCTCCAGGCTTCTCTGAAATCGTCCTGCTGGTCATTTCTTACAGAACAATAATATTCCATAATATTCATATACCATAATTTATTCAGCCACTTTCCAATTGAAGAGCATCTATTCAGTTTCCAGTTGCTTGCCACTACAAAAAGGGCTGCCACAAATATTCTTGCACATGTGGGGCCCTTTGAAAGGATAATATCTTTTTTAAAATGATGAAATTAAGGGGTGATAGAGGAATGTACTGGGAGAAAGAGAAAGGAAGAAGTAAAATGGTACAAATTATCTATCATTTAAAAAAGAGGCAAGAAAAAGCTTTTACATGAAGAGGAAGAAGGGGAAGGAGAGAGTGAGACAATGAATCTTACTCTCATCAGAACTGGCTCAAAGAGCAAATAACATACACAAAAAGGAAATAACATACATACTCAATAATGGTATATAGAAATCTATCTTAGAATGTAGGAAAATAGGAGGAGAATAGAATATGGGAAGGGAGGGAGGGTGATAAAAGAGAGGGCACATTGTGGGAGGGAGTCGTCAGTACCCAAACACTTTTGAAGAGGGACAGGGTGAAAGGAGAAAATAAATAGGGTTTCCCCTATATATAGAGTTAGCAATAGTAATTGTAAAAAGAATTTCAAAGCAGGTTTCTCTGATAAGGCCTAATTTCTAAATATAGAGGGAACTGAGTCAACTTTATAAAAAAGAAAAGCTAATTGATAAATGAGCAAAAGATATATTTTTTGCCCAAAGGGCTATAAATTCATGAATATCTTTTGACCTAACAGCACCACTACTTGCTGTGAATAACAAAAGAGATTAAAAAAAAAGAAATGACCATATATACAAAAAATATTCATAGAAGCTCTCTTCTCAGGGAAAAAAATTGGAAATTGAGGGGAGAGTCATCAATTGGGAATGACTCAATAAATTGTGGGGTGTGTGTGTTTATGATGGAATATTATTGTTCTATGTGAAATGATGATCAGGATGCTTTCAGGAAGAAAATAAAATCTGGAAAGTCCTCCATGAATAATAATAGCAATGTTCCAGGATGACCAGCTGTGAATGACTTTGCTATTCTCAGTAATACAATCATCTAGAACTCCAGGACTACTACTCTGAAGGACTTCTGATGAAAAATCCTGTCCATACCCAGAGAAGGAAGTGATTGTGTCTGAATACAGACATCTCTCCCATTCTCATATTCTTATTCATTCTCTCTCTCTCTCTCTCTCTCTCTCTCTCTCTCTCTCTCTCTCTCTCAACTTAATTTTTCTTGAGGGCTTTTATTTTCATTAGGGTGAGAAATTTCTTTTTCCACAACTTGACTTTTATGGAAATGTTTTGCATAGCTTCATAAGTGATTTCTTAATTGAGGGAGAGGGAATAAGAGAGAGAACCTAGAACTCAAAAATTTTAGAAACAAATGTAAAAATAAATTGTTTAATGTAACTAGAAGAAAATATTAAATAAAACAAACAACAAAAAGAATGCACTATTTCTATGAACATTTTTTGCCAAGTAAAGAAGGATGCTTAGGTACTATGAAGCAATACCAGTAACTTTTCTGCCTTATAAGAAAATGGATTACATGGATTTTTATTATACCAGCATAAACCTGTAGAGCACATGATTCCTACCTTTAAGAAACTTACAGTCTAGACTCTACAGGAATAAGGCAAGCACATGGGAATAAGATAATGAAGATGTTTAAACAAGGTGAGATAAGCCCATGTAGAACAGGCCTTTGGTGATTAGATCAAGTTCAGAAATTCATCACCTTCTTCCTCTCATTCACAATGGCATTCTGAAAGAATGTTTTTAGATCTTATAGGACTGAAATTGGAGAATCAGGCTGAAAATGCTTATAAAAAATATAAACAACTATAAATAAGTTAAAGTAGTATGAACTAAGCAAATAAATGCTGCTGGGGCACAGAGCTGCATTAAACTTATGGCATAGGATTTCAAATGTACTTACTGCCCAAGAAAACCCACAAATTCATTAAAATCCAACAGACCACATTCCCGCACTCTGTCCATGTCAGACCACAAGTTCACACTGAACACACTTTGGACTGAAAATATTTTCAGAAGCACATTTCTTAATGTCTCCTTAGAAGTTATATTTCCACTTGCTTTGCCCACCCAGATATTTGAACCACATACTTAACATATTCTTTGACCATGAACATCTTAAAGAAACCATTCTTTATCACCATATAAAGATGCTTTTTGTTAGGTTTGAATTTCTTTAGATTTTCAGAAATAACTACTGCATCACAGCATCTGGATACAATAAGTGGGTCTTGTCAAGTTTCTATTAAGATTGTATGCTATATAATCATCCAAACAGAAATGGAAAGACCAGATAACCCTGAAAAAGAAAAAAAGTAGCTTTATTTTTTCCTTCATTTTTAATAGAACTACGCAACATTTTCTGTTCTCTCGTTAAAAATTATAGAAATGCAAGCCAAAAAATAAGTCTCTTTTATCATCTATATCACCACAATTATGTATCTGCTCATCATGTTGTGTTGTTAAAGAAGTTAAAAGCGCTCTAGAAGTCAGTAAAATACAATGATGAGAAAGACAAAAAAAGGGAGGGGGATATGCATAGTGATCTATTTCATGAGTACATTAATAGTCACTAAACAGAAAGTGCATATATTTCTAATATTAAATCTTTTATCCCATTGTTATTTTCACTTCAGTTTGATAAAAGATCTACTGTGTATAATGTACTATGTATAAAGTACTCTCTCATCCACTTGGTTCACATTTCCTTCAAATCCAAAATTTTCTCCTCTCCTTTCCAGGTACTCAATTTCTAACTGGAAAGAAAGCACAATAATTATTTATCGATCTGTGGTAAGGTGGAGAAAGTAGTAGAATGAAAAAAAAATCTTTAAAAAATCTATTTTACTCAGGCATTTCTTTGATTATATTTTATAGTACATTTCATATTTCAAGTATGAAATTTTTTTTGCCCAGTATTGAAAATAGTTTGCATTTAATGGGCAAACACTGGTTGACAGAATGGAAAAATAATGCAGGAGTATCTTGGAACCTAGAAAGAGCATATTAGAATTTGTGAAAAATATGTGAAATAGATCATTTGTAGCATGGATCATCAGAGGCTTACTTTGCTGAAACAGGCCCAGGAAAAAAAAAAAAAACTAGGGGCAGAGTGTAGCAAATTAAATGAGTTTGAAAATTGTTTCATATTGCATCTATTGTAATATAATGATAGTAATGTTGTCTGTCTTAGCAATATTAATTATTTGGGCATAGTGATTCTTATTCCCTGTGAATATAGTCCTTCACAAAAGTCTCACCCTCATATTTCATCATGGCATGGAAGCAACCACAGGCTTTAAAGAAAGATGCACTAACCCCAGTCCAACATAACCCCTCTCATGTCTGTACTCTTGATCATAGAGTGGCAAAATGGGGAAGTTATTTTTTTGTCTAATAATAAACATTAATTTAGCTGTTCCTCCTCTCTAAAATTCAAGACCAATGACTAACAAGGTTTCTTGCTACTGCGAGAAACTGAAACATACAAATATTGACATCCTTGGAATAAATGAGTCTCAAGATAAGATGTAGTACCAGGTAAATGGAAGAATGGTTCTCAGGAGCTGTTTGAATAATACTGTAAGGCAAGGTTGGTTTTGTCATGCACCCACTTGTTTCTTACAGCAGAATAATAATCCACTACATTCACATATCAAAAGCAACATGAAATATTTCATGGAATACTTTATCATCTAGTTTAGCAGAGCTCATAATAAGTTGGAGCAAAATAGCACCAGAATAGACCTAGTCATCCTTCCCCTCAAACTCTTCCTTCTTCTATCTTTCCCATTGCTAAATTACATATAAATATATGTATATATGCACATCTATATATATATATATAAACACATGTATAGAGATATATACAAATATAAGTATACATGTTTATAGGCAAAATTTTTTGCATGTTGTCTCTTCTGTTAGAAGTGAGTTCCCTGAGGATACACAGGGACTATGTTTTTGCCTTGGTGGGGAAGGGATCACCAAAGCTTGGTGTAATTCTTGATATATATTAAGTGCTTAATATATGTTTGTTGACTTATTGACATGAACATAAAAATAGCTCATACACTAGTATCCATTGAAGAGAATTCTGAGATAGAGAAATTCTACAAAGAAAATTGTGAGATCCTCTATATCAAGTCAACATATATGGATGATTAGTGACTGTGATAAAGGAACAAAAGAGAATAGTGAAAAATATGTTGAAATTTGATTCAAATTTTAGAACCACAAAAGTCCAAAGGTGTGCAAACTACTTAAAAGTCTAATGCTCTATATAAGTAAGATAATTTGTCAATAAAAAGTTGGAAGGCACTGAACACACAATAAGCACCAAAGAACATCATGAAAACTAATTTAATGTATCCTAAAAGAATGGAAACAACTAATATACAAGCCTAGATGTCCTTTTTCTAAAAATCAGCTAACCATTTGTTCATAATTGACCCAAATTAAATCAATGGCAAATTAGATGGGTAAAATCACCTGTGAATCAAAAAAAAAAAAAAATAAGACATTATGTGAAATCAGAATGATGCAACCTGATTATTCAAATAAGTTATTCATGTTCCCAAAATGTAAAATGTGTAAAGGTAAAGAAACTGACTATAATTAGTTAATAGATCAAATCTATTTTAGCTTTAATTTTGTCTGAGACATGATTACTACCGCCTGCTTTTTTTACATGATAAATTATTAATGTTTCCTATAGAAAGTTAATAAATTCAGAGCAATCTCCAGAGCAAAAAGGCCAAAAGAGCCAAGGAATTATGAGTTAAAAACAACAACACTCACTCCTTGACAAGTACATAGACACTGCAGCTAATATTATTTTACCATATAAACTATTGCAAAACATTACAGAAAAGGATCATGGTAGGTTATAAACAGTATCACCAGTATTACTCTTCACCCAACAAATTAATTATAAACAGGGGAATAGGAAAGCAATCTGCATCCAGTTTGAAGCTCAATGAAGTTAAATCATCAAAGAGAATTCATTGATTAAATCAGAATGACAACACAGAAAAAAACCCAGCTTTGTCAATATTTCTATAATAAACTATTTTCATCAATACACTAAAACTACAAAATTTGTACTCCATAACCTAAGTTTATATGAGAAAGTAAAATGGTAATTGAGGACACTTGTCATTTTGTGAAAGATGTCCTTTAGCATACTATATTTACACAATGACAAATTTTTCTTTAAATTTTATTAAACTTAAATACAAGATTTAAAAAAGGGAAAAGAAAACATTGCCATGTGCATAGCAGAACATAAGAAAGGATACAAAATATAGGGCAATAAATTTCCATTGCAAGAAAATATATACAATAAATACTACATATTGTGTTTAGATTTGTCTATCTTTTCTTTGCATCCTTGTAGGTTTTCTTTGCTCACTACTGTGAACTTTTTACTTTATTTTCTCCTCCCTGCACTGAAAACTACAATTCAGCATGGTAATAGATATGTATGTGTGTATCTATATATGCTCACATATGTATGTGTGTGTGTGTGTGTGTATATATATGTATTTATACCTACATCTCTCTATATACATAGATAGCTATAACAATACACATATATTCATATATATAAAAGATATTCTATGCTTATTTCTCATTGTTCTCTGTTTCTCTGAAGGTAGATAGCATCTTCCTTCATAAATCCAAATCTTTTCATATTTTTTTAAATGTACCAGCTCATCCTTAATTTTCTTGGATTGCTCTTACTGCTTTTCTAATTTTTCCTCGATCTCTCATATTTGATTTTTAAAGTCTTTTAAAAAGTTCTTCTAAGAAATCTTTTGGGGCTTGAAATTATTTGATTTTCTCATTGAAAAAGGAGTAGCTTTTTAAACTCCATTTTCTTTCTCTGACTATGAACACTGATCTTTTCTACCCCCAGAGTAACTTTCTATGATTGGGTTCTTTCTTCTTTGCTTGCTCATTTTTTGGTGATCTCCATTTCTCTTATATAGGGATTTGGGATGTTCTTTAATAAATAGTTCTTAAATCTTAGCAATTCTTTTTTTTTTTTTTTTTTTTGAGAACTGGTTGTTCGAGCTCTTTAACCACTGATCAACTGGAGACTGACTTTTGGTTTTATATATTTCTATCTATCCATTTATCTTTGATATTAGAACCCAATGGTTTGATGTAAACATTTCCCCAAATTAAGTACTTTCTTTATCTATTTGATAGAAATGATTAGCATTGTCAATAATATATAGAAATGCTGATGATTTGCGTGGGTTTATTTTATATCCTGTAACTTCTAAAGCTATTGTTTCCAGTAAGTTTTGAGGTGATTTCCTAGGATTCTCTAAGTATATCATCTACCAAAATGATAGTTTTATATCCTTACTGCCTGTTTTAATCCCTTTAATTTCTTTTTCTTTTCTTATTGCTAAAACTAACATTTCTAGTCCAATATTAAATGATATTGGTGATAATGGACAACCTTGTTTTACCTCTAATCTTATTGGGAGTGAATCTAGCTTATCTACATTACAAATAATGCTTGCTGTTGGTTTTAAATACACATCACTTATTATTTTAAGGAAAATTTTCTTTATTCCTATGCTCTCTTGTGTTTCTAACAGGAATGGGTGCTGTATTTTGTCAAAACCTTTTTCTGCATCTATTGAGATTATCATCTAATTTGTGTTGATTTTGTTATTGATATGGTTGATTATGGCAATAGTTTTCCTGATATTGAACCAGCCTTGCGTTCCTGGTATAAATTCCACTTGGTCACAGTGTATTATCCTGCTGATAAGTTGCTGTAATCTTTTTGCTAATATTTTATTTAGAATTTTTGCAACAATATTCAATAGGGAGATTAGTCTATAATTTTCTTTCACTATTTTGACTTTTCATAGTTTAGGTATCAGTACCATATTTCTATAATAGAAGGAATTTGGCAATACTACTTCTTTACATACTTTTCCAAATAGTTTACATAGTATTGGAATTAATTGTTCTTTAAATGTTTGGTGGAATTTTGTTGTGAGTACATCTGGCCCTGGAGATTTTTTCTTAGGGATTTCATTAATGGCTTGTTCAATTTCTTTTTTTTTTAAATAGGACTGCTTTAACAACTTATTTCCTCTTCTTTTAATTTGGGCAATGTATGTTTTTATAGATCTTAATCCATTTCAGTTGGATTATTGGATCTGCTGCCATACAATTGGGCAAAATGACTCCTAATTATTGTTTTAATTTTTTTCTTTGATCTCCTTCTGTCTCTATTTTATTCACATCCCTATTTAGAGATACAAAATTTCCCTTAAGAACTTATAGGATGCCGTCAAAGCAGTTCTTTTGGTAGATCAATGAATTGGGCATGCAACTAAAAAAGCAAGAGAAAGAAGAAATTAACCTCTCCCCCCAATTAAATACCAAATTAGAAATTCTAAAACTCAAAGGAGAGATTAATAAAATTAAATCTAAGAAAACACCATAGGTTTTGGTATGATGTCTCATTATTGTCACTCTTGGATGAAATGATAGATTGTTTCTGTGATTTGTTGTTTGTCCCACTCATTTTTTAGAATTAGATTATTTAATTTCCGATTGGTTTTCAGTCTTTCTTTCTCTGGCCCTTTAATGAATATAATTTTTATTGCATCATGATCTAAAAAGAAAGCATTTACTATTTCTGCCTTTCTGCATTTGATTGTGATGTTTTTATAATCTAATACATGGTCAATTTTTGTGTAGGTGTCATGTATTGCCAAGAAAAGAGTGTATTCCTTTCTATCGTTGTTCAGTTTTCTCCAGAGGTATATCATATTTAGATTTTCTAGAATCTTATTAACCTCCCTAGTTTCTTTCTTATTTATTTTGTGGTTAGATTTGTCTGATTCTGAGAGGGGAAGTTTGAAGTCCTGCAGTAATATAGTTGTGCTGTCTATTTCTTCCTGTAACTGGCTTAATATCTTTTCTAGAAATTTGTATGCTCTACCACTTGGTGCATATACATTTAATTTCATTGCTACTTCATTGTTTATAGTACCCTTTATCAAGATGTACTTTCCTTCCTTATCTCTTTTAAGTATATGTTTTTACTTTTGCTTTCTGACATCAGAATTGCTACCCTGGCTTTTTTTTTTTACTTCAGCTGATGTGTAATAAATTTTGTTCCAGCCTTTTACCTTTACTCTATATATGTTTCTTTGTTTCATATGTGCTTCTTGTAAATAACGTGGTAGGATTCTGTTTTTTAAACTACTCCACTATTCACTTCTGTTTTATGGGAGAGTTTATCCCATTCCCATTCACAATTATGATTACCAACTCTGTATTCTCCTCCATCCTATTTTCTTCCCTATATATATATACTTTTATTCTCTTTCTACCCTATCCTTAGTAGTGTTTTGTTTTTCTTTTTTATCTACCTCACCTACTACCTTATTTCCTATAACCCTTTCTCCCTTCTCTTACTAGTGTTTTTTTAAATCTACTTTACATTATCTTATCTCCTTTAAATAATGTATTTTTCCCTCTACCTTTTTATGCTTCTCATCAGTCCTGTGTTTGTAGATTAAATTTTCTGTTTAGTTCTGGCTTTTTCAATAGAAATAATTGAAAGTCCCTTACCTAATTGAACTCCATTGTCTTCCCTAAAAGATGATGCTCAATCTCACTGATAAATTAATTCTTGTAACTCCTGGTTTTTCACATTCCAGAATATGGTATTCCAGGCCCTTTGAACCTTGATTGTAGAAGCTGCCAAATCCTGACTGTTTCTCCTTATTAATTCAATTGTGTTTGGGTGGCAGCTTGTAGTATTTATTTCCTTGAGATTGTAGTTTTGGAATTTTGCAATAATGTTCTTTGGCGTTTTCCTTATGAGATCTTTCTCCAAAGAGTATCAATAGATTCTTTCCCTGAGTATTTCCTTCTCTGGTTCAAATATATCAGAACATTTTTCATTGATGATCCCTTGAAGAATGCTATTCACCTCTTTGTTGTTGTTTATGGCATTCAGGTAGGCCAATAATTTTTAAATTGTCTCTTCTAGATCTGTTTTCCAGGTTGGCTGTTTTTCTAACAAAATATTTCACATTTTCTTCCATTTTTTCATTATTTTTAGTTTGATTTTTCATGTCTCATAGAGTCATCAGCTTCCATTTGTCCCATTTGAGTTTTTAATATGTATTTTCTTCAATTAACTTTTGTATCTTTTTTCCCAATTGGTTAGTTCTATTTTTGAAATGTGTAATTTTCTTCAGTGGATTTTTTTTTTTTTTGCATTTGGTCAATTGTGTTTTTTTTTTTAAGAAATTGCCTTCCTCTCTTAATTGAAAACCAGATAGATAACTTTGACTATATTAAGTTAAAAAGTTTTTGTACAGGGGCAACTAGGTGGCGCAGTGGATAGAGCACCAGCCCTGAAGTCAGGAGGACCTGAGTTCAAATCTGGTCTCAGACACATAACAGCTGTGTGACCCTGGGCAAGTCACTTAACCCCAATTGCCTCAGCAAAAAAGCAAAAAAAAAAAAAAAAAAGTTTTTGTCCAAACAAAACCAATGCAGTCAAGATTAGGAGGGAAGCAATAAATTGGGAAATCATCTTTACATTTAAGGGTTCTGATAAAGGTCTCATCTCTAAAATATATAGAGAATTGTCTCATATTTATAAAAATTCAAGCCATTCTCCAGTTGATAAATGGTAAAAGGATATGAACAGACAATTTTCAGAGGATGAAATTAAAACTATTTATAGTCATATGAAAAGGTGCTCCAAATCACTATTGATCAGAGAAATGCAAATCAAGACAACCCTGAGGTACCACTACACACCTGTCAGATTGGCTAAAATGACAGGAAATGTTAATGATGAATGTTGGAGGGGATGTGGGAGGGCTGGGACACTGATGCATTGTTGGTGGAGCTGTGAACGGATACAGCCATTCTGGAAAGCAATTTGAAACTATGCTCAAAAAGTTATCAAACTGTGCATACCCTTTGACCCAGCAGCATTTCTTTTGGGCCTATATCCCAAAGAAATCATAAAGGAAGAAAAGGGCCCCACATGTGCAAGAATGTTTGTGGCAGCCCTTTTTGTAGTGGCTAGAAACTGGAAACTGAATAGATGCTCTTCAATTGGAGAATGGCTGAATAAATTATGGTATATGAATATTATGGAATATTATTGTTCTGTAAGAAACGACCAGCAGGACGATTTCAGAGAGGCCTGGAGAGACTTGCATGAACTGATGCTGAGTGAAATGAGCAGAACCAGGAGATCATTATACACGGCAACACCAATACTATATGATGATCAATTCTGACGGACATGGCTCCCTTCAACAATGAAATGTTTCAAACCACTTCCAATTGTTCACTGAAGAAAGCCATATACACCCAGAGAGAGGGATGTGAAATGTGGACCACAACATAACATTCTCATACTCTTGATTGATGTTTGCTTACATTGTATTTCCTTTATCTGATATGTCTTTTGTGTAGATACAATTTTTCTTGCACAACAATGATAAGTGTGGAAATATGTATACATATATTCAATTTGTCAAGTATTTTAACATAATTAACATGTAGTGGATATCCTGCCATCTAGGGGAGGGGTGGGGAGTTGGGGGGAAAATTTGTAACAGAAAACTATGTAAGGGTTAATGTTGAAGAATTACCCACACATATGTTATGCAAATAAAATAAAATTTTCAAGAGGAAAAAAAAAAAAGAAAAAGAAATTGCCTTCCTTTTCCAAGCTGTTGACTATCTTGCATAGCTCTCATTTCTTTTCTCATTTTTTTCCTACCTCTCTTATTTGCCTTTTTAAAGTCTTTTATGAGCACTTCCAAGAAGTCTCTTTGGGCTTGAGACCAATTCATATCACTCTTTGAGATTTCCTCTACGGACATTTTGTCCTCATCTGACAATGTTCTGGTCTTCCCTATCACCATGGTAGCTTTCTATGGTATAGGTTCTTTTTTTCTTTCTTGCTCATTTTCTTTCCTTTTCTTTGTGACTTTTCTTTTTATAACTTTTGTGGTCAAACTCTGCTCCTGAGGCAAAAAAGGGTGTTGTCTCAAGCTTCCTATGCAGCTCTGAGCACAGGGGTTGCTTATGTTTGCAGGGAGTAACTTTGCCTGCTCTTTTTAGGAAACAGCCTGGTTTCTCAGAGTGTGCCTTCTGAATTGGGACTAGAGGTTGCCCCACTGATTTGCTCCTCTACTGAGCCAGCATTAAGGGTCTCAGTTGCTTCTCACAGTTGCAGTTCTCAGTTGGAACCTTCTCACAGGCTTTCCCAGCGTCTATCTGAGCTGGGCTGAACACCTTTTTCACCCCAGTGAGACTGAGCTTTGTAATCTATCTTGAACTGGAGAGTGGTAAGGCTTGGTTTCATGGGGTTTTTTTTTGTTTTTGAGTGAAACTTTGAGAGCTCCTGTCATCTTGGATCCATCCCCAGAACTGCATCTACTTTCCTTCTTATTCTGGTTACATGAGTTGTTTATCCAACTATTTTTTTCAGTGTTGTGTAAGTGAAATTATCTGTTTTTTGTTTTGTTATTACCTATATTTCTTGGTTGGTTAAGAAATCAACCCCTACCTAGAGTTGTAGAACTCACACATTGTGCTTCTCTCCTAGTTTTTTTTTTTTAAATAGTATAACCTTTAATATTAAGATCATATATCTACTTTGAATTTATCATTGTGTTAGGGATTTGAGAACCTTCACCTAATTTCTACCAGGCTTTCTGGTTTTCCCAGATATTTTGCCAAGTAAGGAAATTTTTCCAAGATAATCTACATTTGGGAGTTTATTGAACAATGAACTATTGGGTTTGATAGCAATGATTCTTCCTTGTCTGACCTGTTGTATTAATCTACTTTCCCATCTTTAATCTGTTAACCCTGATAGCATAACTTGACATCTGAAAGTGTTGTTCTTCCTTTATTCTTATCTTTGTTATTATTTTTCTTTCTATTCTACACTTTTTGTTTTCCCAAAAGATTTTTGTTATTTTTCCAGGTCCATAAACTATCTCTTGGTACTTCAATATAGAATTAAATTTGTAGACAAACTCAAGAAGTGCAGGGTACCCCAAAAGTTTTAGTGACTTTATTAGCTTAATAGCATTAAGGCATTCAGAACATTTTGTATTGTCATTTTTATCATATTTTAGAGTCAATAGGCCAGCTAGATGATCTAGTAGATAGAGTGCCAGGCTTGAAGTCAGGAAGATTCATCTTTCCAAAGTCAAAAATGATTCCAAACAATCAGTAGCTGTGTAACCTTGGGTAAGTCAATTAACTCTGTTTGCCTTAGTTTCTTATTTGTAAAATGAGCTGAAGGAGGAAATGGAAAACCATTCTAATATCTTTGGCAAGAAATTCCCATATGGGGTCATAAAAAAATTGGACACAACTGAAACAATTCAATCACAACAAGAATGGTTAATAGGTATTTGGAGACATAAAACTGGAGATCATCCAACACATTAGGGTTAGATAACTGCGAATCATACGCATAAATGATAACTGAATCCATGAATGTGATAAGATCACCAAGGAAAATAGAATAAAGGGAGAAGAAGAGAGATGTCAGAATAGGGTCCTGTGGGACACTCATGATAGATTTGACAAGGGAGAGATCACTTTTATCTAAGGGGATCAATGGACTTTTCATGGAGGAGATGGAACCAGAGTTCTCTTGATGAAAAAGTATAGTTTAAACTAAGGAGAAAATATCCAACTATATGGGACAATGTATAGAACACTTAGACAAGGAAAATGAAAGATGAGATGGGGGGAGCATGTAATTTGATTAATTCTCAAAAACAAAAGTTTTGCACAAGAGGAGTGATTCATGGCAAAGCTTGAAAGCTAGGAAGAAATCATGTTGTAAGAAGACTTGAGATGTCAGACTAATAAACAATTGAAGAGTTTTGAATGAAAAATTACATAATCAAATCTATCTTATCTTAAATTTTTATCAGACATTAGGTGCTATGCTTCTATCTCTAAACCAAAGACAGTGTTTATTTTCATTTTCCTACCTTATTTTTTAGGTTTTGTAAAACTTGAATTACCCTGTGATAGCCCAGGCGAGAAAATACAGGACAGCCAACATAATTTGGATTTTGAGAGCGTTTATTAGCCGGCCAGTGACTGGCCCTAGACAGGCTAGTAGAGATCAGCAGCGAGGCTTGGCAGGGCCACACTTTTATACATTTGCCTTGCCCATTTGGCATTACACATTTGGCTTCTCACTTACAATTTGGTGATAACGTGATGTGGTCCGGGTCTGACAGTTAGTCAAACACTTCTCAGACCCTTGTTAGTTTAGCACTTCTCAGACCCTTGCTGAGCAAACACTTCTCAGAAAGTCCAAGGTCCCTTGACAGGAGAGGGGGGTCCCAGTCTTTTGTCCATTTCAATCCAAGGAACAGAATCTTGCCATTCTTGGATATCACTTGGGTAAACAACAAGTTGAAAAGCAAATGAACATTTGAAAGCTCAGAATGACTACTTTTGCATAAAACTTCAGTTATATCTAATCTGTTCTTTAGTGGGAATACTTGAAAACTCCACAAAATAAATTTCATTTCTGTATAAGGCAATTGAACCAAACAATCATGCCTGACCCAAGTGAAGGTACTAACAAAATCCTCTAATCCTAATGTCTTTGCCAGACAAAAATACTACTATGGATGAGCCCTTCAATTGAATCAAGCAAAGGCATTTCAATTACATAAGAAAAGATTCATAATCAATTTAGGAGAAGTGAAAAACATTGAATTAGATGAGATGAATTATTATGCTGAGCAAGAAGAAAATTGTCCCCCAGCTGCACAAACTACATTCTGGCTTTATGAAAAAGAAATGGAATGGGATGAGTTCTTGGGCATTAGATAATCAAAGTTTTAGTATACTTAAGAGTGTTTAGGTAGGAAAATGAGGTCTTCTTTGAACAATGTATTTCCTCTTCAGCACAGCTGATGAATTGCAAAGCATAGGCATATACAACAAAAACAATAGGTGTTAAAATCTTAAGCTTTGTTTATCTTTGTTATCTTTTCATGAATATTAACTAATTAACTAATTAACATTAACTAATAAGGTTAAATTTGATGGAATTAAAGAGTACTCAATTGCCCTTTTAAAAGCAAATACAGCTTAAACAAATTTATTTAAGGCAGGAGATAGTTCTTAGGTGTATAAAATCTGCAAGTTGAAAATAGAACTAGTTGAGACAGATTTTTTTTTTCTCTTCTCTTCCTCCTCATCTCTACCCACCTCTATAAGCCAAATCACTTTTCAGAAGCAGTATTCATCCAATAGGAGATACCACATCCAGCAGGAAGCAGGTCCTATCAAGAATGAAACTGAAAAGGCTTGTAGAATTGAGAGAGTTATTCCTAACTGTGGAAAACTGAGCAGTGAGAAATAGGATCAGAGTGCCTTGTTGAGGTATTGTACCTATAGAGAGCAGCATGAATATATCACAGGAAGTAAAGTTTTGCAGTACTAGAGATGTGAGTTGTGTGGGCTACATATTACCTGTTTTTATACCTCTTTACTAAAGTATATTATGTATTCAATCTATCTTGTGAAATGTGTCCCAGGTTTTTGTGAGAGAGGCTTGTTACTATTATTCTTATAATTCCAGCTCAGTTAAGCCTATTTGGAGTTGATTGTGTGTACTAGATGCCATTTTAAAAAGCTTAATATATTTTATTCCCCCCCCAAAAAATTACATGTTAAAATAAATTTTTAACATTTGGGTTTTTTTAAGTTATGAGTTCTCTCTTTTCCTATCTTCCTTCCTCTCTCCCTGAGGTAGTAAACAATTAAATATAGGTTATATAGGTGTAATAGTTAAAACATTTCATTTTGTACAAGAGAAAGAATGAAACAAAGAAGGTGAAAATAATATGCTTCAGTTCTTTCTCTAGAGACAGATAATATATTTCATCATTAATCCTTTGGGATTGTCTTGGAACATTATATTGTTGAGAATAGTTATTCATTAATAGTTCTTCATCATACAATATTGCTGAAAGTTACTGTGTACTACATTCTCTTGGTTCTGTTCATTTCACTTTCCATCAGTTCATGTAAGTTTTTCCTGGTTTTTCTGAAGTCATCCTGCCTATCATTTCTTATAACACAATAATATTCTATACTTAAATGCCATTTCAAAGTGCATATACTGGTGAATTAGCATTTTAGGAAAGTGGACCCACAGACCTTAAATCTGAGGCTCCTGCACCTCAAGGGAACCAACAAGTTAAAAGTGTAGGAATCCACAGGACTCACTACAGATGCAAACAACAACAAAATCAATGTGATATCCATTTATTTAAGAAAGTAAGTTCCACTATATCTGTGGTCACAACAGATAAACTCCATGGGAAGATATAGACATTAATCACACATAAGGACAAAGATGGGCTGCAATCAGCACCACTGGAGAGAATATTTATGATTAGTTAGAGCATCACAGATCTATTGAAGTATAGTCAGTATGTCATTTACTAAGGCAGGAAAGTATATAATTAAAAGCTACAACACAATAATATAATACTACATACTTATATGGATTAGAGCAAGATGCTAACAATGAGGTCATAGATTCTATCCATATGTACCAGTTAACTTTGCTCTGTTGCATGGCCACAAACTTTATTCTAAAACAAGGCCAGATGTTTAGCAAATGTTAGGATAACTGGATAAAATGTGCAGATACATAAGTGTTAAACATTAAAGGAACAATTCAGAGAACCTTCAGTCAGAAGTTTCATTTTATTATCATAAATATATAAGCAAGAATGCAGTTCTTGAGCTATTTCTCATGAACCACATGCTAATTAACCCTCATTCTGTAAGTCTTGTGAAGTAAGACATGCTCAAGTCTACAAAGTAGTATAACAGGGATTTAAATTAGGCCTTGAGAGAAAGGTAGGATTTTGGCAGGTGAAGAAGAAAATGAAATTGGTGAATGATGAAAGAAAACCTGAAATGTGAAGCTTGAGTCAAAGAAGTTGAAGAAGGATTAGTCTCATTTTCAGTCCTAGTCATTAAAAAAAGTAGGCACATGAAATTCAAACCAAAGCATTAATATTAGCCTTCATTCTAGTAACAAATTGTGGGTCTATAATTGTATTTATAAGTCTATAAATCAGAAAAGCTATGTTTTTAAAATCATTACAAATGTGGAAAATAGGTTTCATGGAAATTAAATAATTTCATGCTTTCTTAAAAGTGAATGGGAGGCAATATAATCTCAGCTGAGATATGAAGTCAGAGAAATTAACTCTGTATCCTTGCTCTGCCACTTATGACCTATGTGACTTTGAGCAAATCACTTCTCTGTCTTAATTTTCTCATCTGCAAAATATACTGATCCTTTACAGCTTTAAATTATGCAATTTATAGAAAGGAAAAAGATTGAGAGTAGGAAATGAGAGATTGGAAAAATGAATAAGCAATTATTATCTACAGGTAAAAATGTGAACTTACTGTCATTCATTCAGAAGTACATTTGTTTTTTGAGATGGAGAATGAGTTAGGCTCATTGAGGTAAAAATGGAAAACCAGAACTCAGAACATGTAACGGGACAACCAAAAAGCCAAGAGACAAAGTTGAATGAAAATCCAAAGAATTCCATATCATTAAAGAGCTACTAAAGAAAGGAAAATACAACACAGTGTTGAAACTGGCAAAGTAAATGACTCTATATTATTATTACTCTTTGACCTTTAAAATGATTTTTGTTCTCTTCCTTCATATTTTTCTTTATTTCTCAATTTTACCTTTTATTTTCTTTGACCCTCTTTTTCCATTAAGTTTCATTCAGTTTCCTTTGCCTTCTCAACTGCAGGCTATTAGCACCTCTTTATTCTAATCCTCTGCCTTGCTTTATGAATATTTCTCTCAAGCCCTGTTGTAACCATATGAGATCTGGAATCTGAAACGTGGGATGAATGGTTTCTTTCCAGGATCTTGCATACCAATACAAACACATAGGCAAACCCAGCACTGACATTGGCATGAGATTCAGAAATCACAGATCAGCTCATCTGTTATGACTAAAAACATGGGTGGGCTGATGGCCAGCAGCTTTACACCGATGACCAGAATCCATGGCTATCAAACTTTCTTGCCAGCACCAAAAACATGGAAAACTATAAGAGCATAGTTCTTTAAGATACTGTGTTTAGATGGGCTTGAAGGAGTCTGAAAGTCAACAGTTATGTAACTCATCTTGGGGCACTTGAGCTAATGGTCTAAAAGATTTAACATTCCTGTAGCATAAAGGGAGTTTATTAGCCACTTGAAGAGACCATTCCAAGTTATTAGATATTCCCCTATAGCATTTATGATTTGGATTTTTTCCCAGGCAGTACATGATGTACTCTATATTGAATTAGGACTATACAAAAAAAGTACATTCTGTGTCTTACTGGTAATTGAGTAGGACTATGCAATGATCCATAAGGAAATGTCTTTTTCCCTTAAATTGCCCTTCTTGTTCAATTTACTATAACTCAGATAGGTCTTGTTGGGATTAAATTATAATGAATCCCTTCACTTCTAATGTAAGCATAAAGTGTTAGAGATTTTTGCTCATATGTATGTGATCATCATTGATAATGAAGAATGCAAAAGAGTAAATGATCTAACTGAAAAAAAATTATTAAATACATTTCTAGTTAGTTTGAAATTTTTCTTTTTCCACCATTTATAAACAAATCTATTTGTGCTATCAGTCACTGCTTGCCTTGCATTTTGGTATGTAAATAGTGAGGACTTTATATCACTTGAATTCTATTGCTTTTTTCTCTGGTACTATCCAAATTCCAGAACTTCACCTGCATTTAAAAAAAAAATAAAGCAATTTTTCCCACTTTGCTTGAACAAGATGAAAAGAACAATCTAAGTGCTTAGAATTCAAAAATTAGATTTTTCTCTACTTTAACAATCTCAAATGGAGAAAAAAATTCCTCAAATAGTAGTTTAAACAACTATTAGGAACATGAAAAAAAAAATTTTTTTAAGTTGTAAAAGGTATACTCCCACTCAAAGTAATGACATAAAGGAGTTAGATCTCAGGAATCCTTTCCCTAGAAATGTTAATAACATCACACAAGGTAGACTATTGTTACTTGATCAAATTGATGTTGGTCAACATGATGATAAAAGGCAGGCTGATTAATGGAGCTGGAGAGAATCACTAAACTATTTCAAATGGGTCCCCCACACATTTCTGTTTTCAGCTCTCAAATGAACACTGACTGAAGCAAGATTTTTTTTCTTGACTTTTAAAAATTGTTTTATTGATGTTTTGTTTTTATATTACAAACACAGGCCAGCCTTGCTCTGTGAGAGATCTCTTAATAAAGTAAAACAATTAATCCAATGTAACAGTACAAGGACCTCATCTGAAAGTACTTGTAGCTCTATTCCATTGATTTACCTGTTTCTTAGCCAGTACCAGATAGTTTTGATAATTACTGCTTTATATAAAAGCAGTATTTATATAAATATGTGTATATTTATATATGTATGTATGAATCATATGTATCATATATATGTATATTTATATGTATCATATATATATGTAAATATATATAAAACTGCAGTTTTAGATCTGGTACTGCTAAATATTCCTTGTTTACACTTTTTCCTATTATTTCCTTTAATATTCTTGACTTTTTGCTTTTCCAAATGAATTTTGTTATTTTTCTAAGTATTTTTGGTAATTTAATTGGTATGGCATTGAATATATAAATTAGTTTGGGAAAAATTATTATTTTTATTATATTGGTCCTGTGTACCCATGAAGAATTACTCTCTCCAATTATTTAAATCTGATTTAATTTGTATAAAAAGTGTTTTTTTTAACATTTTTGTTTATATAGCCCCATTTCACATCTGTAGATCCCTTTCTACCTCTCTAATTTTTAAAGTGCTTTTTTTAAACTAATGAAAATCTATTTTTTTTAATTTATCATCCCTCTAGAAAAGGAGAGAAGAAAATAAATTGTAACAAATATGCAAAGCAAATTTACTTGTTAGCTATATATAAACAGAAATAGCATGCATATAGTATGATATATAGACATACACACACATATATATTCACATATATGTATGTATAGTGTTTCATTTTGCAATCTAAATCTATCATGTACTGAATAAAGTTCTTATAACTTTGAAATTTTTATCTTCATACTGTTATTGTATAAATTATTTTGCTTTTGTTCATTTTTCTTCAGTTTATAAAATTTTCACAACTGTTTATTTTTACAATACTGATTTTATACTATAAGTTATTCTTCTGGTTCTAATTCACTCCGTATCAGTTCATATAAGTTTTGCCATGTCTTTTCAAAATAATGTATTTCTTCCTTTCTTATATAGTTTTTTACCATCACAAAAAGATCTGCTATAAATAATTTTGTATACATTGGACCTTTTCTTCTTTCTTTGATCTCTTTGTGAATTTAACTCTCTTCCTAATTTAACTCCCTGTGCCTAAAGTATTTTCTATTGAAATCCATCCTTAAAACAGTTGGCAAATTTATCTTCCAAAACTACACCTTTGGTTATGTCACCTCTCTGTCCAGTTACTTCTGTATCTGTCAAAATAGTATTCCTTGAATCTACTTCTAACCATATCATCCCTCTCTCATTTTTTTTCTATTTTTTTCCCTTCAAGGGTTTTCATTCCATTTATTAAAACGTCTCAAACTCTTTTTTATAGTGTTTTATTTTTCAAGAAAACATGCAAACATAATTTTCAACATTAACCTTTATAAAACCTTGTGTTCCAAAGTTTCCCCCCCCTTCCTTCCCTCCTCAATACAGCAAGCAATCTGATATAAGCTAAACATATGCAGTTCTTCTAAACATATTTCCATATTTGTCATGCTGTGCAAAAAAAAATCAAATCAAAAGAGGGAAAAATGAGAAAGAAAAAAAGCGAGTAAATAAACAGCAACAACTACAAAAAAGGTGAAAATACTATGCTTTGATCCACATTCAGTTTCCATAGTTCTCTTTCTGGTTGCAGATGGCACTTTCTATCACAAGTCTATTAAAATTTCTTTGAATCACCTCATTTTTGAAAACAGTCAAGACCATCACAATTGATCCTAACATAATCTGATTGTTATTGTGTACAATACTCTCCTGATTCTGCTTACTTCACTCAGCATCAGCTCATGTAAATCTTTCCAGGCTTTTCTAAAATCAGCCTGCTCATCATTTCTTATAAAACAATAATATTCCATTACAATCACTCAGTTTCCGGTTTCTTGCCACTACAAAAAGGGCTGCTACAAATATTTTTGCACATGTAGGTCATTTTCTTTTTTTTATGATCTCTTTGGGATATAGATCTAATAGAGACACTGCTGAATCAGAAGGTATGCACAGACTCTGGGGAGGGGGGGGACAAACACTTCCTTTATCTCTTGCAGATATTGTAGACATATTTGTGCCCAATCTGTGTTTTTTCTGAGACATTGTTTGTTGGTCTTTTAAAGTACACCTTCTTCTTCTGCATCTAGGTTTTGAATATTCTTGTTTCATTATAGTAAGGCTCTTTTTTGGTTGCTTACTTTTCTAGCACATTTTCTGATTTTGGACTTGATGTTTCCTCTAGGAAAAGGCAACACCTCAACCCCAGCCAAGCTGTAAGCAAGTCCCCTTCTCTATTCTAGATATGTGCCCCAGGATTAGATAGTAAATGACAAAAGCCATTAGTTGGCATCAATCCCTATTACCATGCCCCAATCTGGAGGTATGTGTGTGTGGAGGGGTGACCCATTCTGTGTCTGTCTCCCAATTCCTACCTGAACAAAGGACTCCTTATGTCTTTTTCTGTACTTCTCCATTAAGACTGGATCTAATGTATTTTATAGACCTCTTTGGAGGAGTTGTGGATATGATTCCTCCTACTGTACCATCTTGGCTCCACTTCTCTTCTTCTAACTCTTTTAGAAAAACCAGGCATCTTCATCTTAAATCTAGCAGAAACTTCTCCATTTCTAGTCCCTCAAGTCTTGGTTCCAAAGCCTGCCATCTCCCCAGGGAGGACAACTCTGACTCATTCTCTCTGGAAGAAACAACAGGATCATCTAAACCAGCTAAATGCCCTGTTTAAGCCTTTCTTTCAATAATTCTTCCTGATACAAGTCTTAGTCTCCTCAATCAAAGCCATTAACATTTATATTCACACAATGAATATGTTCACCCCTCAGCTAATTACAAACATTAATTATAGCTATAAATGAGATAATGATTATTTGTCCATTAATAAATACTTGCTGACTTAAAGAATAGATAGAGAAGCGATTATATGTCCAAGGTGGTTATTTTCTCTAACCTTTTCATTTGCAAATATAGTCAGTTATTCAGTCTAAAAGGAGCACACTTCAATAACCAGTAGATTTTACCATTCAAGATTAAAAAAGGGCAAAGTCTGAAAGGAATTTCTGGAGCTAATTAGTGCATCATTTTACAGATAAAGAAACTCAGGACCAGGAAGTTAAGTGAAATGATTTACCCAAGCTCAAACAGATAATAAGCATTGGAGGGAGGATATGAATCCAACTTCAGAGTCAATGCTGAAGGACTTATAATAGTACAATCCTTAGAGTAGGTAATAATTTGATTTTGTGTTCTTATCCTTATCCCCTCATTTTTTAGAATAAAATATATATAAATGAAAAATATGTAATCCCTACTTAATTACAGTGAGATTAGTCAGATCAAATCCTCAAATTTTGTGAAGACAATTAGAGATAAAAAGAGCCTTGATGTTTGCATTTAATTATGGTGTTTAAAATTATACAGACAGGGAAAAAATAAGGAAAGAAATGAAAACAAAGTTAAAGAATCATTAAAGACCAGGTACAAAATACACATCAAAAAAAGAAGGGAAGATGTATTATTTATTTTCTACATTCTATAAGAAACTTCAGAACCTATTAGGAACAAAAATGCAGAAATTGTCTGAGATTTCCAGACTTTACTTAAGTGTGTCCAACTGAAATTTTCCCCAGGAACAAATGGGACTCAAGTCTCTTTCCCTCTGGATTGGATTCAGTTTGTATTTGCATTAGTGACTGGATCTCATCTAAAAATGAACAGTTATCCAGAAAAGATGAAGTGATTAGTTCAGAATGGTGATCTTTTCTCTTCTTAAAATTAAAATTTGAGATTTTTTGTTATTTTTTAAACAATATACATAATATAATCCTCCAACAGATGTTATGGGATAAAATTTCAGAACATAGATAAGGTATATCCCTGACCTCATTTGATCAAAAAGGATCTACTGCCATATACCAAGGTTTATAACTGAATTCATACACATACACCCTCAATCTAGGCATATAGTAGATATTAAAAAATTACTTTTGATTAAATTTCTGTACCTGTGGTACAAAATGGCATGTCTACAGTCCCTGAAATGATTGTGTTATTTATTTTCTACATTCTATAAGAAACTTCAGAACCTAGTAGGGGCAAAAATGCAGAAATATGCTGAGATTTCCTTCTCTATGGAAATTTCCTGATCTGGCTCAGACTCAGACATGGAGTTTGTACCCTTTTCAAATACAAATAACAAGTTTGTATGTATATGGAATGAGGGACGATAATAAGGAAAAACCCTAATCACTATTTAAAACCAATTCTTTCTTTTAATTCCTAATTCTAACTTCAGATTATATAGGCATGTGTGAATATATACATGTACACATTTGCACATACATTGACATAATAATAAAACATGTTTTTGGGCTCCAAGAGGCTGGGGTATTCTCCCTCTCTCTCTCCTGGAGCATCTCTTTAGTTCTTGCCCAATATGTGCATTCAAGAAAGGATGTAAACTATTTTCTTGAACTCCTTGATTCTTTATAATTGCTCTTCCACCCCCACCCCAGTAGCCCAAGGTAAAATCAGAATAGTTTTTGGCCCATAAGATAGTAAAAAGATAGATATACATTAGATGAAGATTAGGTATAAGATAATTGTTTATTTCTTCCACAGAAAAGAAATATTTAAAATGTAAAACATGTAAAAGCCTACATGAATTTACAATTTAAACATGAAACAGTTGGGGAACTGCTATAAAGACATTACATTCAATAAACATTTGTTAAGATCCTATAAATTGTGCCAGGTACTGTATTAAACACTGGGGATTCAAAAGGAGGCAAAGGAAAGTCTGTCCTCAAGTAGCTTACAACATAATAGAGGAAGACAACATGCCAACAAATATAAACAAAGCAAGTTACAATACAGGATAGAGGAAATAACATAGGGAGGGTACTAAAAGTTGAGAAGAACTTCTGTAAAAGATAATCTTTAAGACTAAAAAGAAGCCAGGGAAATCAATAAGCAGTGTTGAGAAGGGAGAGCATTCCAGGCTTAGTTATCAGACAGAGAAAATATGTAGAGCAGAGAAATGGAGTGCCTTATTCACAGAGAGAAGACTAGTGTAACTGGAATGAATAATATATAGCAAGAAAAGTAAGGAGGAACTAAATTTATAAAGGGCTTTGAATGCCAAATAGCATTATGTGTTTGATTTTGGAAATGATAAAGAGTCACTGAAGTTAACTGAGTAGCGAATGGAATGGTTGGATCTGGACTTTAGGAAAATTCCCTTGGTGGTTGAATGGAGGATAGCGGGAAAGATCTGAGGCAGGCAGACCTACCAGCAGCTATTGCAATAGGGCAGGCATGAGGTGTCAAAGGAGAGAAGGGGGTATATTCAAGAGAATTTTCTTTTTTTTAAATTTTCTTTATTAAAAAAAAAACAGACTAAGAAAAAAGGAAAACAAAAGGAATACCAAAACAAAATAAAACAAAACAAAAGAGAATATTGCCATGTGCCTGGCAGAACATCAGGGAGTATTCAAAATATATAACAAATTACTAGTTCAAGAAAGTACATGTGTGTATGTGTGTGTGTAAATGTATTAGTAGAAGAATTATATTCATGAATGTCCCTCTTTACTTCCTTGTAAAGTGTTCTTTTGTTCTCTGCTGTGCACCTTTTTTACTTTATTCTTTTTCCCCTTCCTACAACCCCAAGCAAGTTATAGTTAAGAAGATATATATATATATATATATTCTTATATAGATATATACATATATATATATATATACATACATACTCACCCTACCCCTTCCCTGAAAGGGAGCCTCAGGGCACCCCCCACTAGAAGTTTCTTTGGAGCTAGCCCAGATACTTTCTTCAGATCTTCTTGGGTTATACCTGGGGGACCCTCTTTCTGTCCCAACTCTTCTTGATTTTTAAGCAGTTTATGTTAACTCTGAGGCACAAATTTGTTCTATTTGTGGGAGAAATCTGGAGAGCTTGAAATTTATCAACCTACTCTGCCATTTTCCCAGAATCCTCCCTGAGAATTTTCAAAGGTAAAAGTCACAGGGCTTAGTAGAGATTGGATACAGCAGAAAGTAAGGAAAAGAGGATGTCAAATACATGGCAAACTTGGGGGATCAAGGGAAAGGTGTTGCTCTCTACAGTAATAAGGAAGGTGGGGGGTGGAGTGAAGATAGTTTAGGGGGAAAGATAACAAGTTCTATTTTGGACATGGTTAGCTTGAATTCACTGGACATCCAATGATTGAGAGGTCTAAAAGTCATTTGGAAGACGCAAGATTAGATATCTAATGCAAGAGGTTGGAGTTAGGATAGATAGATTGGAAAATTATTAGCATACAGATGGTAATTAAATTCTTGGGAGCTGATAAAATCAAGTGTAGTAGTATAGAAGGAGAGGAAAAGATGGTCCAGGAGAACCCAGGAGACCTATGGTTTTCGCACAGGTGGGCATCTTTTCTTCCAACATGTTCTTTATTATCTGTAAAAGGCACCTCTCATAATGTAGTCAGTATTGACTGAAGGATCCAGGGGCTCCTGCTTTTTTGATCTCACAAGATGGACATTTCTATCCTTAGAGGCAATCTCAGTTTTGCTGTTCAGGCACCTAAATGTAGACAAAGAAACACATAACAAAAGAAGCTTGAAATCTCAGCTCAGGTTCACCTGGATAAGGCCCCCTGCTCCTGCTACCACCTGTGAACATTAACCACTTTTGAGAGGATGTTACTGCTACCTCCCCAAGAAGGGAAGTTTCAGAGAAAGTTTTGTTCTGCTCATTCAGAAAAACCAAAGAAGGAGGATTTGAAAGAGAAGAAAAAGGAAGAGAGAGAAGGAAAACAATTTCAGAATCTGTCCTTTTAAAGTGAAACAGTATACCAATTCCACTGCAGTCTTATGCAGTGATTAGTCAGAAGTGCCAGAACAGTAAGCAGAAAGAGTTTTTCTTGATTATCCTCCTATATACATATGTGCACATTCATACACACACACACACATACACACAATACACACATTTATATATATTAATACAGAGGACATTCAAGAACTTGGTGCAAATTAGCAACATAAACTTAGGTTTTTGGAGAGTGGTTTGAGAAAGTGAGTGTTCAAAGTGATTTGCCTACTGTGATACAGTCACTGTGATAAAGATAAAATTTAAACCCCAACTGTCCCTCAATGAACTAATAAAAACAACTTAATAAATGAATACTTTTGTGCCAAGCACTATACTACTTACTGGATACAGATACAAAATTAATCATTTTTGCCTTCAGGAAACATATTCCAATATAGGGGGAGAACAGGAGAATGGGGTGACTGGGAGCATTGTTTTGGTCTTGAAGATCCCAAGAACTGTAAGAGGAGATGTAGGAGAGGAGATATACATGCTATTTCTCTAAACAATGGCAGCATTCAATTTCTTATGATTCCTGAACTGGAAAAGCTGTTGGGGGAGTGAGCGTTACAAACTTGGGTAGGATGGCTAGGTGAGGCAGAAACTAATTGGATAGTTCAGGTTGCAGAATCAGAGCACCAGAACTGACAGTATTAATTCCCTTAAGATAAAAATTCTGGTTTTGATGGCACAGTTTGCAAGACTGGGACATCACCAGTCATCTTGACTTTTGTCTTACCTCTGGATTCAGAGGAAAGAGTGAGGCTAACAATCTTGTCCAGCTCTGCCTCATTCAAATCCAGCTCACTCAAAAGTTAAAATATTATGCTTGTGATGTCATTGGTCCTTTTTGAAAAACAAAGGGCCACAGTGAGAAATAAAAATAAAAATACACATGCATTTGTATACATAGCAAGTTTGTATAGTTATCTTTAGAATTAGCGTTTCTGTAGAGAGAATATTCTGAGCACTAATATACATTTATATGTTGCTAAATAGTGCATTGGACAGAGTATTGAATCTGAAGTTAGACCTGAGTTCAAAATTGGTCTGAGACACTTACTTAGCTGTGTGACCTTATATTACTTAACCTTTTATTTGCTTCAGGTTTCTTTTCTGGAAAAAAAAATGTTTAATCATAACGCTTACCTCCTGTGGTTGTGATGATAAAATAAATATTTGAAAAGCATTTTGTAAATCTTAAAGAACTATATAAACACAATTATTATGTAAATGGTTAAAGTTAGATATGGGGCAGCTAGATGGGGCAGTGGATAGGCTGGGAGTCAGGAATTTTTGAGTTCAAATCTGGCCTCAATATTTATTAGCTGTGTGATCTTTAGCAAGTCACTTAACCCCATTTGCCTCAGTTTCCTGATCTGCAAAATGAGCTACACTAGAAAATGGCAAACTACTCCAGTATCTTTGCCAAGAAAAATCCAAATGATGTCACAAAGAATCAGACATGACTGAACTAATTGAATGACAACAAAAATGTTAGACACATCCACGTATAATTTTATGTGTGTATGCATATTCCATGAGTATATGTATTGTTAAAGTTAACCTAAAGGACTAGTCCAGGATTTGTCCCAGAGTACTGAAAATTTAGGGTGTATTACTCCTTCACAGCAAACTTTAGCACATCCCCTCAATTGAATTTATCTTAAATCTGTTTTATTATTTTCACATCATTATTTATAAAATTTATTTGAAGATGCCTTTTCTTGTTGTTTATCCTCTATGCTTTCCATTCTGTCTGCCCTAAGCACAAAGTTACATCTAAGTTCTATTTGGTAATCAAATATCAGTTTATGATGAAAGGGAAACTATGAATCAAAGATAATGTCATGGTTCCAAGTGTTTATCAATAGTTTACCAAAAAAAAAAAAACAACCACATATCATTTGTAATTATTTGCAAAATTTGAAAGGCATACATAATTGTTAAATTATACTTAAGTCCTTATATTACAGAAAAATAATCTATGTAACAACTACTCAGTCATAAAATGGAAACAATATAAAATGGAGCTGTTCATCCTAAATTAACATTTTAACCCAAGCCCTGTGCTTTTCTATTTTGCACACACCATTTCTATGTTTAGAATTCCTTTTCTTTTGACTTGTTGAATTCTTCTTCAACTAAAATGCCATCTACTCTAGTAAACCTTCTCTGACCCTCCAAGAATAAAAGACTTTCTTGTCTTTCAATATAGCACTTTACTTGTATCATATTTGTACAGTTGACAATGGAAATCCTTTTCTTCTTCCATGTTTGAATCTATCATACTCCCTGAAGTAGTAAATTCCAAACCATTCTCTGTTCTCTCTCTCCCCAACTTAATTTCCTAGGTTTGTGAAAAAATCATCATGAACATCATAATAGGAAAAATAGTAATGATGTAAATGTAACCCATTCTTCAAGAGTTTACAAACTCCTAATATTATCTCCTCATATTATCTCATTTGAGCCTCACAATGACCCTATAAAGTAACTTCAGGTATTATCTCCATTATACAGTTAAGTAAGAAAATACCGAAATGAATCTATGATCTTATCAATATGGATGCTCCTTTCAATGAGGCAAACTTCAATCCATCCATGCCAGTCTATTTTGTGTGAACTTTGTCCATGCTCTTCCATGAGTTAACCAAGATGTATACCTAGTACATTACTCACTTTCTCCTGACCTGTAGAAATATCAGTAGAGCAGTCCACCCATCATCTTTCACTCTCAACAGCTGACTTCTTATCTTTTATTACAGTGGTACATTTCCATGGTGATATCTTTCACTCCTATTTTTCTTTGAAGTGCCTCACTATTTATAGGTTGCAGCTGGCTCACACTCACCTTTCCACTTTCTGTGTGACACTCATTTTCAATCTTTTAAAGACTATTTTATAATCTATCTCAGACATGGAATACTGGTAGAATATTGAGAATAAGATCAGCTCAGCTCACCTTCTGGCTCAAACTTAGAGCAGGTTAAAGAAGATTATAATTCTCTGTGGAAATTATGGACTTCTCTAGGACCTCTCTTTCAAACTCCAGCCCACTGAAATTTAATGATACCAACAGTGGAACCTAAGTCCATGTCCTTGAATGACAGTTCCAATAAGGAAAATGTCAGGAAGAGGTCAGCCTACAACCAAGCATAACTTCAGGAAATGGATACTTGTTTCGATCAGAATGCATATCCCAATTCCCCATAAATGGAACAAATATTTAGAAGATGGGAAAATCACCCAGTCAAGTGAGAAAATGGTTCCAGAATATGAGAAAGACGTAAAAACAGATTAACATTTCAGCCCAGGAATCTCAGCAAAAATGTGTGACCTATCAGTAATAAATTCCAGCCGTTACCTTGCAGCAAAACTCTTGGACAAATACTACTATTCATGAAATTAAAAGGGATAATTAATCCTGGGATTATTTCTCTCATTTATGTAAATAACAGGAGAAGCCAACTGAGTTCCCAAATGGTGATTATCACCAAGCAACTGTCCCTACTTATTTCAGTCCTTATTTAGTCTTTTAGTACTAGACTTTCCAATTAAATAATGGAATGTACCAGTCCTGGAATATGTCCTCAAAAAGGCAACTTGTTACAAAAATAAAATAGAGGATATCACCAACCAAGTTGGCCTAATTTATTGCCACCATGAGAACAACTCACTGACTAGGGAACATATAATCTTCATGCAATTTTAATACCCTCATAAACCCCAGCTATACTTTCTTTTTTTATATTTATTTTTTATTAAAGCTTTTTATTTACAAAACATATGTATGGGTAGTTCTTCAACACTGACCCTTGCAAAGCTTTCTGCTACAAATTTTTCCCCCCTCGTCCCCTTCCCTCCCTTAGATGGCAGGAAGTCCACTACATGTTAATTATATTAAAATACTTAACAATGTAAATATGTATACATATTTCCACACTTATCTTGCTGTGCAAGAAAAATTGTATCTACAAGAAAAAAAATCGGAGAAAGGAAACACAAAGCAAGCAAACATAGATAGAGAGCATGAAAATATTATGTTATGGTCCACATGTCATATTCCTATCTCCCAGCTGTACTTTCTACAGTACTCTCCACATTGCTTTATCACCACATAAGTTGCCTTTTTCCTTGAACATCCTCCTCTTTGGATCTTATTTTGAAACAGTTCATTTTTTTTTTCTTTTGACACTTGAAATATCAATTTTTTTATGTTTTGAAAAGTTTATGTCTCCATAATCAGGGAGTAATTGACAGGCTTTCTTCCATATTCAGATTACATATAACCATCAACTTGACCACAAGGACATCTGGGTATTTAGTCAGACAGGTACTACTATGGGAGATGTTGATGGGACTGGCCATATATCATAGCAACAACAAATCAGAGAAGTCTGTGAAAGTCACTTTAAGAGTTCTGGTCTTCAAAAAAGAAAAAAAAAAAAAACAAAGAGTTCTGGCCTTTTGTTTGTGGCAGCCTTATCTGCACTGTCATATATCTAATTAATCAATACCAGATCAATAATTCCTTCTTCCTGAGGATATGCCCCTCATTTTGGATCCTTATGATCACTACAAGTGAAAACATGTCACAGAAGAATTTTTTGTGTTATCTAATACTTTACCCACATAACAATTCTGGGACCCAGATGTTATTATTTTTTTTTTTAATTTGCAAAACATATGTATGGGTAATTCTTCAACATTAACCTTTACAAAGCTTTCTGTTACAAATTTTTCCTCCCTACTCCCTACTCCTCCCCTAGATAGCAGGATATCCACTACATGTTAATTATGTTAAAATACTTGACAAATCAAATATATGTATATATATGAAATATCAATTTTTAAGGGTTTTTTTTCAAGTTACATGTAAAAATAATTTTTTACATTCATTTTTTAAATTGTTGAGTTCTGGGGTAGGATTCTGAAATGATGGCAGAGTAGGTGAAAAAATTCCAAGCTCTTCAGATTTCCCCCACAAAGAAAACAAAATTGTACCTCAGGGTGAACACAGACTGGTGAAAAACAAATAAGGACAATGGAGAAAGATCCCAACCATAGAAACTTACTATGGGAATAGGGAAGACAAGAGGTGTCATGAGAGGAGAGCACTGAAGTAAAAAAAAAAAAAAAAAAAGCCTCTTCTAACTCAAAAAGTAATGTTAAATGGCTACCTACCTGGAAAGAATTTATAGAAAAACTCATACTTTAAGACTCAAATGAGAAACATTGAGGAAAAGTTTTTTAAAAAAAAAACCCTAAAATCAAGAAAAACAAAATTATGAAAAACTAGATTAGGAAATTGAGTCTTTTTATTTTATTTTATTTTTTTGCTGCGGCAATTGGTGTTAAGTGACTTGCCCAGGGTCTCACAGCTAGGAAGTATTAAGTGTCTGAGGCCAGATTTGAATTTAAGTCCTCCTAACTTCATGGCTAATGTTCTATCCACTGTGCCATTTAGCTGCCCCAGAAACCTAGAGTCTTAAAGAAGAAAATAATTCTTTGAAAATTATAATTGGGAAAGCAGAAAATTATGAAACTAGGAGACCAAGAAATAAAACAAAATATAAAGAAGGAAAAAAAATAGAAGAAGAGAAGTTGAAACACAAGAAAAACAACAGATCTGGAAAACAGATCAAGAAGAGAAAACAAAAATAATTGGAGTATCTGAAAGTTGTGACCCAAAAAAGAACCTTGGGACAAATACACAAGAAATAATCAAAGAAAATTGTAATGAAATAATAGAGCAAGAGGGGAAAGTAAAAATAGAAAAGATTTACCAATCACCACCTCAAAAAGATCATACAAAGTAAACACATAAGGATGTTATTGCTAAGTTTCTAAACCCTCAAAAAAGAAAATTTTACAAGAAACAAACAAAAAGTCAAATATGCTGGAGCCACAATTAGAATTGTACAGCTATAATCAGCAGCTATAATAAAAGACCACAGGTCCTGGAATATTTTATATGTTCAATCAAAAAAATTAATCCTGTGACCCAAACTATCTTATTCCACAAAACTAACCATAATATTGAACCCCGCCCCAAAATGAACATTCGATAAACTTGCAGATTTTCAGGTTTGTCTAAACCAAACCCTGAACTAAATATAAATACATTATCTTGTATGCTACTTCATGGGATTGTAGGGTAAGGGAGGCTGTGTGTGAGACTATCCCTAATTGAACTACTGTCTTTCTGTGCAAACTTTCCTATTTCTATGTTTTGCCATGAGTATTAATTTTTAAAAAGAGATAAAGAAAGAAAAAGAAATTTGAGGTCATATGCTATGAGCTTCTTCCTTTACTGTTCTCTCCATATTTTATAATCCCTCCACATAGTCTTTTAATCTTTCTCCCTATCTCAGAAGTCAACACCAATTTCTTTCTTTTCCTTTTTGCAATACTCCTTCCTGTCTTTCATTCTCTCTTTGTATATCAGTTTCAGTATCTCCATATCCATTGCCTCCTTCCCTACTGGCCACAAACATTCCCAGATCACCCCCAACATAAAAAGGCAAAGCAACCTTTTATTAAATCCTGCCTTCCAAATGATTTTCAAATCTATGTGTCTAGCCTTAATGTCATATTGAAAGAAACTTAGAGATTTTGCACAATTCCCTCATTTACAGACATGGAAATTGAGGCTCAAAAGAAGGTAAGAGATTTGCACAGCTAGAGGGAGACATAGGATTTAAATCAAGTCCCCTGAACTTGATATCTTCAAATGCCTGCTGAGTATCTATACCTGAATGTCCCATCAGCATCTTAACATCACACTGTCCAAAATAAAGCTCATTATTGTCCATCCATCCATCCATCAAACTTCCCTTTTTTTCAAGAAACAATCATCATTCTTGTCACTTTCATTCCCCACCTAAAACTCATTCTTGACTCATTCCTCTCCATCCCCTATATGTGATCATTTGCCAGTTCTTGTCAATTTTACCTCTCCTCTATTTTCCCCTTTGCATCCATTCCCTTTTTTCCCATTCAATAGCCCACCAACCTAGTTTAAGTTCTTATCTTCCATCTGGAGTATGAAAATAACCTCCTAATTTGTCTCCCTCGCTTTCCTCTTCTCCAATCCATCCCATACACAGCTATTGAATTAATATTGCTAAAACATAGGCCCAACCAGATCATTTTTCTGATAAAAAAAATCTTTAATGGAATATCATTGCCTCTAAGATAAAGTAGGCTCCACAGTCTGGCATTTTATATAGTCTTTCAAGATCTGTTTCTTTTCTATCTTTCCAGAGTTATTACATGGCACACTTTATGTATTCTACAGCCAACAAAACTAGCCCCTGGATGCTCCCTGAACTTGGTATTTCACCTTCAGTTTCTGTGCCTTTCTAATCTATGCACTTTTCCTTTAAGTTTCTTTGGAGCTTCACTTCATAGCCACTTTCCTCGTCCCCCTAGTTAGTGGGCTGTACCTCCACAAATTATCTTGCATTTATTTATCTGCATACATGTTGTGTCCCTACAAAATCAACTTAAGTGCCTTAAGGTCAAGGACTGTTATGCTTTTATGTTTATATCTCCAAAGACTTACATTTAATGGGTGCTTAAATTAAAGCTTGCTGAATTGATTTTTGTACTTTTTTTAAAAACAGCTATAGTTATTTGTATATGTGCCATATTTTTCATGAGACCATCAGCTTTATGAAGGCAAGAACTTGGTGTAGAGCCCCTTAAACTATGACTCTCATTTCATAGTGTCTGGTTTGTAGGTTCTGTGGTCCTTCCTATTATGGATATGAATGAAGCTTTCTTTTCCTCTTTGAACTTTTAATTTCAAATACCATCTTTCCTTTCTGAGAAATATAAACATTGCAACATTGACATTTTATATATTATATAGAAACTAATTGAAGGCTTTTCTCCCCTTACTAGGGTTTTTTCTATATTCGACATTAATTCTGATTCTCATATAAAATCTGTTAGCATTTTTATATAGGATTCTGAGAGGAAACACCATAAACACTTGAGACTCATTTCCATATTAATTGGCTGCTGTTCTACATACTCAATGTCATTTTAGTTACTTATTGCTTACACCTCTGAAATTTGCTAAATTTTCCCCTATTTCTGCAATTATAGCATTAGAGAGAAATGTCCATCTGAGTCCAAACAGCCCCATAGCAACTGGAATGATTGATAAGATTTTCTATTTTATCCCCACTGTTAATATACTTCAAATAAATTGGAAAATATTTTAGTCCTATATTCTCAAAACCCACAAAAAAATTACCAAGTCAAAGATCCCAAAATTGTATATCTGGGAACATAGATAGCATACTAACATTTTAATCCCCATTAATTGTTATATTTGAACTCCTGAAAAAAGGAAGGAGCATTTCTAACACATCAGAAATAGACCTTTTACTACATAAAAAAGAGAAACTTGGAAATTACCTTCAATAAAGCATCATACCATCACTAGATATACCCACACTTTCTCTAGTTTCTGGCCAGCTAAAAAGACTATTTTTCATAACTCCCTTGGACTTATATATCTTGTGCCTGGATTTTTTTCCTCTTTCCTCTTGTAGTGTTGATGCTGGGCTACCGTGTAATCACTCATTTGAAGAGGCATTTACTGCTTAAAGTAGGAACTGAAATGGGTGGGAGAAAATCATCTTATCATTTAAAAATTTCATCAACTCATAGACCTCCTTCTAAAAGCTGTTCATTATAGAGCACCAGTGTCTGATATTGTTCCTTACCTAAACTTTGTATCTTCCGAAACACTCAGCACAGTTCTTTGTACAAATTAGACACATGAGGACTACTTGTTGAATTGTATTGAATGTTATGAGGCAGAACCAGTCTTAATATTATATAAGGTAGATAGTTGTCTGACACATAGTGTCACTCAAGGGACATCTAAAATGATATTACACCTAAAAAGGGTACCTCTTTGATGTGAATCTCAAATTCCATAATTTTAGCTTAATTCCTTTAAGGATTTATTCTCTGTGGAAAATGTGCAAATGTCCCTGTGATGCGTAGCATAATAAATCGATTCATAAGTTGTTAGGGCTGCAATGAGATTGTGTATATCATGCTGTCCAATAAAATTCCCATATGAGAAAATCATAACCAGGAGGAACAAAATGATGCCATCAACAATAACAATTTGTTGTTGTTGTTGTTACATAGTAATTACTATGTACCAGACAATAGATTAAGCCCTTTACAAATATCTCATTTGATCCTCATAACAACTCTGGAAGGGAGCTATTAATGTTACCCCCACTTTACAGGTGAGAAAACTGAGGCAAACAGAGGTCTCTTGCTCAGGGATGTGACAATCAGGAAATGTGAGATGCTGAATTTGAAGTTATCTATATTACTATGGCACTATCCATCTGCCTGAAATGATTTGCCCAGAGTTACATAGTTAGCTAAGGGCAGATTCAGAATTTAAACCCAAGTCTCCTGACACTTCATATGATAAGTTTTCTATTAGCAATGCAAATAATGTACATCTACTATAGTATGAATAGTTTTATTAGAGTTTTTTTCCTATTTTGTCAGATTCTTTCTTGGGAAATGCTTTTCCTGAGAGAATAGGTAAAGAGCATGAGGACACTGGGCTTACAGTGGGAAAGCTTATACCATTGAAAAAGGAAGGCTATACAGAGGGAAGACTGGGATGAAGGAAAACCCTTATTATATATGGTTCCCTAGGATCAGCACTGTGGAGAATGGTATACTTAGAAACCCACACTGCCTGCTGAAATATCAAAGAAAAAGTTTCCAAATGAGACCTATCATTGTGCTTGTTCAGCTAACCCTCTAATATAAGGTCTGATGCTAATAATGATGTTTAACATAGTGCCCTTCATCCCAAGCCAAAATGTGACATCCATTATATTGTGTTTAACCCTCACATCTGTGACTGCTTAGCTTCATGGGTAGAGCTTGGTGCTAATGAAGCCAAGGTTGCAGGTTCAACCTTACCATGGCCAATTAGCTTTGCACTGAGAAAAACTGCTCCGTGACCACAGACTGAGCCTTTCATTCTGGCTAGCTCTTTTCCACATGCAAACTACAGATCACAAAAGCCATTAGGCAATAAAGTCTCAGGATGACTCACCATTAATGGAAAATCAACTTAAAATACATGCCTGATAACCACAGCACTTGTATAAGTCTCTGAACTTCAGTAAATCCCTAACAAATAGTTATTAAGGTGGGTTGTTTTGTTTTATTTTGTTTTTTCCATTTTTACTTGCACTAAAAAGTGAGACAAGGTGACTTACATACTCACCCACTATCTCTTCATTTGCAAATAGGATAACTGAGAACAATGCTTTCCTTTCCCCCACAACCCTCCCAGGACTCTGGCCAGGGCTTATCCAATTTAACCATGCTACTTCTACAGAAATGAAAAAGGGGATTATTTAGAAATTGTCAGCATCCAAAGCAAGCTAGATTTTGTATCTGAGAAAGAAAAACATTGTGGGGTTTTTTTTTAAAACAATTTACAGAGATGTTGATAATAATATTAGCTAGTATTGATATAGCACTTTACAGGTTTACAAAGTACCTTACAAATTTTATCTCATTTTATTTATTTACTTAATCTCATAACAGATATAAGACTAACAAGCTAACAAGCTTAAGTTGTCAAACAGATAATCACTTTAAAAAAAAAGTAGCATAAATCCCAGCATGAGTGAGAGTTTGGCAAGCCCTTTAATAAGAGGACTACTGTACTGGAAAATTACTGAGTGCTGTTTATAAAGGCAATCAGACAGGAATGTTACTCTTGGATTTTAACATTCTGCATCAGCAGCTGTATTATTCTTCTTGATGCCTAAGTTTTTTTCCCCAAAACTCTTAGTGTGACTGGGTGTGGCATACCCTGTTACCAAAATCAAGATTCACCTGATTATTTTTAGTCAAAACTTGTACTGATACAAACTACAGTTACAAGGAGTGTAACATGATAGAGTGTGACAGGAGAAGGAAAGTTGGAGGAGAGGAAAGAGGGAATTGGGTTATTCCATCCAGTGAATTCAGAGACTGCATATTAAATACTCATCACTTATGCCTCAGCTTCCCTCTCTCCATCACTGAATTTATTTTAATCCAGTAACTATAGACACATTATAAAAAAATTTTAGTTGAGCATGTGTGTGTGTGTGTGTGTGTGTGTGTGTGTGTGTGTGTGTGTATGAAAGTAAAGACTTCAAAACTGTGAATGGGATTATAGGGCAATGTAGACTGCTTAAAGGAAACTGCCATGCCATGAAAAAGTAACTTGATTGTTTAGCTGCTACATATGTTAAAAAAATTCAGGTTTTTAAAGCTGATATCCTTTCAGTAAAGGTAAGTGTCCTAGGCATAGGCATATTTTGCTCTAGTTGGCTTTACCTATAAAATTCAAAGTCAAATTGAATCCTCAGAGTTATAGCCAAAAATTCCAAGCAGGACCAACAGTTAAAGGATTCCAAGATTAAGGATTAAACTCCCCCAACATTTTATTTTCAGAACATTACAGCTGAATTAGTTTTCAGAAATTCCTGCCTTTCCTTTGCATCAACTGAGTCAATGTCACTAAGACATAGCGATGTCATTTTGGTCCTCTTCGAGAACAAAGGACAACAATCAACTAGAACAAGATAAATATCATTTTCTTAAATTTTCATTTACTTATTGGTTTGTTTTGCTGACCTGGTCTCCCTTATCTCATTGAGGCTGGAAGTATAGAGGTCATTCCCATTGCTGATCAGCAGGGAAGCTTGACCTAGCCTATTTTGATCTGGGTAGGTTCAACCTTCTTTTAGCATCCTATTGATCCTCTCTATTCCTGGCAGCTTGCCATGTTGGTGCCAGACTTAGTGTGGATATCCAATTGGCTCTTCCCTCTATAGCTCAGAACTTCAGAGGTCAGGTGATCCCTTCTATTCCCTTATTCTCTTATAATTATATGTCTATATAATTTCATATATATATATATAATTATATAAATAATGAAATTTCCTTATAATACGGATTTTCAGGTGTACTGTCATACCTGGCTAGAATTCTGTGGAGAATTCATATATAAAGACAACTACCTATACAGGCTGTTGTTAAGTTTACATATAAGACCCTCCTTTTTTGTATACAAACACAATAGAATATAATGTCTTCCTGCCAATAGACCATATAATTTTGAGGGGTTTTTCCCAGTGTAGAGATGGTAAGTTAAATTTACTTTCTCAAAATTATCTTCTTTGAGTCCAGTGACACGCATAATAATGACAGAATAGTACTGTGGGAAGAGTAATGCTTCTGAAATCAGAGGACCCTGATTCAAATCCCATATCTAATGATTACTACTTATGTGACCAACTTGCAAAGCACAACTTGCTTGAACTTAGTTTCTCTCCCAGAGGAACCTCTCAATTGTTCTCTTTGCATTAAGTTATTTACCTGTCCTATATATCTTCCACATAACAACCAAAGTGATATTGTTTATATGTAGTTCTGATCCAGTGCCTCCCCTGTTTGCTAAAATTCCAGTGGCTCCCCATTAAGTCTAAGATCAAATAAAATTCCTTTATTCTGCTTTTTTAAAATTTTATTAACATTCTTTGTTTTTATGTTAGAAATATTTCTATTTTATCTCAATTATAGAAGAGCTTTCCTGTATCAAAGTAAAACTAACACAATAATGAACTCATTTGAAAGCATATGAAGCATTCCATACTAGTAGTACAACCCCGAAATCTCTCTATTTTTAAGTGTGGACTTTTTTCCCATTAATAAAAAAATCTCTTTTCTCTACCTCATCTTCTATTTGGCTTTTAATATGCTAGCCTTTCTTTCCATCCTCCATGACCTTCTTACGTTTGTTTATACATATTATAATACCACCTATCTTTTTTTCCTTTACATAAGCTATCCCTGTTACCTGTAATGCACTCCTACCTTATATTCTCTTTTGCAAATCCCTGCTTTTCTTCAGGATTCCGTTCAAACATCATTTTCTAATATCTTGCTCAAAATATTACCTTAAATTCATATTATATTTTGTGTGTATAGATTCATATGTTTATATGTTTCCTGCCTAATGGAATGCAAAGTCCTTGAGAACAAAACCTGCTTTCTTTCTTTTTTTCTTTTTGTAATATTCTCATAACTTGATTCAGTGCCTGGCTGATAAGTAGGCACTTGACAAATGTTTAGTGTTTGACAGCTATGAAAGGTCTTTGAGATTGAGTTCTGAAACATTAAGCTCCATTGTAAGGCACTGGAAATAGACTAAAATGAAACAGTCCCTGCACTCAAGGAGCTTACAGTCAACTTTGCGGGAAGGGGGAATGTCAGGAGAATAAAATGTGTATAATAGTACTTAAGTACAATGTTTTTCATCATGTGTCCTTTGGGATTGTTTTGGATCACTGAATTGCTGAGAATATTGAAATCATTCACAGTTCATTATACAATATTACTGTTACTTCGTACAATGTACTTCTGATTCTGCTCAATTTATTCTGCATCAGTTCACATAAGATTTTCAACATTTTTAATCAATGACTTGAAATGATGCTATAGAAAGTTTATTCATTGGAACTGGGATACCATTTCATATGAATAGAAAAAAGAATTTAGTCTAAAGAAGAGAAGACTTAGAGGAAATTTACACTGTCGTCTTAAATATTTGAAGTTTTTTTATTGCTCGGAAGAATGAAACTAGAACTATTAGATGGAAACATTTTTAAGAATATAGACATGCTGAGGGGCAGAGCCAAGATGGCAGAGTGAAAAGGTGACTCTCTGTGTCCTCCTCCCATCATCTCTCAAATCAACAATAAAATAAGCCTCTGAACTGATCTTCAAGTCAACGAACTCAGAAATATTTGGACACTGCCTGCTGATATCTCTGAAAAACTTCACATCAGGTTTGTCTAACTCGGACAGAGAGATAAAGAGGACTCTGGTGTAGGCCGGAAGTGAGGGTGGGACTCAGCTCAGCTCATCATGGCAGAAATTCCAAACTCCAAACTCCAAATTCCAAACACCTGGAGTTTATCTGAGGCACTCGGGACACTCTGCCCTGATTGGGGGCAGGTGTTCTGGCAGACTTGCCTTGTTTAAGGAGTAATTCAGACTTAGTCCTAGCCCCCACTGGCCCAGCACCTTAAGTTAATTCACTGAAGTGCCCCAGAGAAAAGATCTTCAGCTGCCGTTTCAGCCCCCGTTTTTTTTCCCTACCTTAAAGAGATATCCATGCTGTCTAAAAAAAAATGAAGAAGCAAAAGAGCTCTCACCATAGACAGCTTTTATCAAGAGAAAGAAGTGATGACCCCAGATCCTGAGGTTCCTTTAGACAAAACTCCAAAGGAAGTTATTAAGGACCATCACTGGTCCCCTTTTCAAAAGGCCTTTCTGGAAGATTGCTTAAAGAACCTAATAAAAGAGCTGGAGGATAAATGGTAAAATAAATTGAAATCAGTGCAAGAAGGATACAATATTTTGCAAGAAGGATATGATACCCTACAAAAGAGATATGAAAAAGACACCAATTTATTGAAAAATAAAATTAGTGAAGTGGAAAAAGAGTGCAATGAACAAAAAAATTCAATTGGCCAGTTACAAAAGGAGCTTAAAAAGGTAACCGAAGAAAACAACACTTTAAAAATAAGAATTGAACAAATGCAAGTGAATGACTCAATAAGACTTCAAGAATCAGTCAAACAAAAACAAAAAAATGAAAAATTAGAAGAAAATATGAAATATCTCCTAGGAAAAACAACTGACTTGGAAAATAGATCTAGGAGAGACAATCTAAGGATTATTGGACTTCCTGAAAGCCTTGATGAAAAAAAGAAGCTAAACACTATCTTCCAGGAAATCCTGAAAGACAACTGCCCTGAGATTGTAGAATCAGAAGGCAAAATCACCATTGAAAGAATTCACCGATCACCTCCTGAAAGAGACCCCAAAATTAAAACCCCAAGGAATATCGTGGCTAAATTTCAGGACTATAGCACCAAGGAAAAGATTCTGCTAGCAGCTAGAAAGAAACAATTCAAATACCAAGGATCAATAATTAGAATCACACACGATCTGTCAGCCTCCACATTGAAGGATCAAAGGGCCTGGAACCAGATATTCCGAAGGGCAAAGGAACTTGGATTACAGCCAAGAATAACCTATCCAGCTAGAATGAGCATTATCCTCCAGGGAAGAAGATGGTCATTCAATGATATAGGTGAATTTCACCTATTTCTAATGAAAAGACCAGATCTGAACAAAAAATTTGACATCCAAACACAGAACTCAAAAGATGCATAAAAAGATAAAAAGGAAAGAATTCTTGAGAACTTTATTTCTACTTGGGGGATACTTAAAGTTTGGGGGTATAATTAACTAGATATTACTTTGATAATATGAAAAAGAG